>OX596381.1:222325056-222370056 GCA_951394425.1 Tipula unca
TTATAACAATTTACAGCTTTTCGGAGAGCTCCAAAATAAGGTTATTTTAATTTTGGAAAATGTGAATGTCAATAAATGAAAGTTTCCTAAACCTACAATTTTGAAAACTTTTGAAATTTAAAAGTTGTTGTTCAATTTGTTGTATTTATATTTTAAAATTCTAGTTACCAGTTTGTTGGTTATAGCTGCAGTTTGTTCTAAATATTCTGCTATGTCTAAAAGCTCCTGTTTAAACGCTTATAACTTGAAAGGCTGGCTTGTTAGTGTGAAGTGGTACATCGAAAATCACCTTCGTTTTGATCAAGGAATTCAACGATACCACTCGTGTATATACATATATATGTATATATATATATATATATATATATATATACATATATATATATATATATATATATATATATATATATATATATATATATATATATATATATATATATATATGTATATATAGTATATATATATATATATATATATATATATATATATATATATATATATATATATATATATATATATATATATATATATATATATATATATATATATATATATATATATATATATATATATATATATATATATATATATATGAAATGAATGAAATAATAGTTACCGAAAAACAAAAAATTATAATAATAATTTATATTATGATGTCATTTTCGCTCTATGTACTTAACGCAGACACAACATTATATGTATGTGAAACGAGTGATAACTTTATTTAAGTTTCCTTTAAAAAAGCTTAAGGTTTTTAAAAAATAATATACGCAGTATATTATATTATTATTAAACAGACTACGAGTATAAATTCTAAATAAAAGTTAAAAAAAATTGCAGATGATATATGAAACAAATGAAAAGAGGTAAACAGGAAAGAGATTATTGTGGATTATTACAATATTTGGCAAATAGTTCTGAAATAGAGTAGAAAAGTGCATAATATAAGGCATGCGAAAGACCCTAAAGGTTAGCATACAATATAAAATTTAATATTCTGCATTACCTGTGAATTATTTTCGGTGTCGGTCTGGAAGACATGGTTGGATAAAAAAAATAAAATAAAAATACAAAACATTATTTTCTTTGAGCTAGTTATAGTGAATTTTATTTACCGAGATGTAAAAAATATGTAACATAATTACTGATGATCAAACAAATGGATTTAGGTGATGACTAACTGTATCTTTAAGAATTTTTGATTGTGGAAAATGACAAAAACATAAAATATTACGAATGTCTTGTGGTTACTTTAATTTGGTATTTAATCTATAATCGAATTGATTAGTTGATACGTTTCCAAATAAATTAAAATATGACAAATATCTCTTCTGCACATCACTTGATTTTCTAATCACTTTATAATTACAGTATTTATTTATATGAAGCCAAACCATTTCCAGTATTATTGATATGCCCCACCGTAATGCTTTAAGCTATAAAAAGTTTTCAAACATTTTGCACAGTATTTTGAGAATATAATAAGTTACTTGCATTATATAACTATTCAAAAAACAAGCATATACATATGTAGATATACATACATAATACATATACTATTTTCAATTGAAAATAATAAATCTCTCGGAAATACGTTTTTCATTAAATTTCACATTTGATCACTTATAGATATATTTCTTACATCGTTACTTTTCTACTAAGTTTTAGTACCAATTGGTCGGAAAAGATAGCCGCACAGATATATGCTTATATACAGTCGCCATCAATTTGTGTAAAACTTATTTCATTGTGTTTCACTAGTCGAACAGGAAGCGAGTGCAAAATGAAAAATCGTATGAAACGTACTACGCTTACAAACTACAAAAATAAATATAATAAAAATAAATAAATTTCACAATATAGGCATAGAAAAATATATTATACTTTTATAATTATTATAAGCACTTATTTTAACGTAATAATTTTTAATTGGTGTTTGGGCCCCCTATTTTTAAAAATTTATTTATTTGCTTTAGTTTTCGATATCATTTCAATAACATTTTCAAAACCTAAATGAAATGAAAAAAATTACAAAAAATTCTTTATACAACAAAAAGTCTATAAATACTACAGCAATCGTAAGTTAAATAAAAATAATGTTTTAGAAAACGGCTATCTCAGACAACATTAAAAATCAATTTCAGTCAGTATACGAGATTGTAGATTTCCAGAAAAAGTTGTACAGAATATAAATTAAATTTAGAATCTACAAAATTTAAAATTACAATTTTCAACGAATTTTATAAAAATAAAGTAGATCGAAACATAAAATATTGGGCAAACACCAATAAAAAATTTTTTAATTAAAAATGTATTGTAATGTTGCACTGACTGTGTAAATTATGTTTGTTGAATGTTATCTGTTAAACGTGGGGTTTTTTGAAATTCAAATTATTTTACGTTTAAATTGAAACCATATTAACGTTTTAAATTATCATTATTTTTATTATCCTGACATTTCGCCTGTATATGTGGCATATTCATGGGAAAATAATAAAACATACTAAATATTTATTTATTATTATTATGTACTAAAATTTTTGATGATATTCATTTACCACGAGTATGAAAGTTCATACGAGTGGTAAATGAGCATTCTGTCGGAGTTTTACACTATTGTTTCTTTCTCTATGCCTTGTTTCTTCCGCTACTGCACTGTGTAAAACTGTATCAAGTTTGATTTTTCTATTGATAAATATTCATTACATTGCAGTGTGTACAACGCTAGACAACTAGTGGGAAGTGAAAAATTGTGTACAATGCATTTTCATTGCGCCTTAACCAGTGCTAATTGAGCAATTTTACACAAATAAAGATTTTCATTGTTCACTAGTCGTCTAGGCAATCAGCCCGGAATGGAAAATCGTATATACAATGGTACTACGTTTTCAAACCGCAAAATGATTCACAATGAACACATTTCACTATACCGGGTGTTTCTTTTAAACTGAGACGATCAAATATCTCGAAAAATACACTCTACGGAAAAAATGTCCATAATCAAAATTTAATCATACCGCGGGGGAAATACATTAGTGCAAAAAAAATAGTCCCCCACCCCCGCTTTGTAGGTGGGGCGGAGGTAACTTTTAAACTAAGGTAGGAAGCCATATTTTTTATTGCGGATACGGATTCTACGACTAAAAGTACGTATGATTTGAATGAAATATTTTGTTCGGTTCATGATAGATGGCGTTGTAATCGACGAAATTCAATTTTTTCAATTTTTCCTTCTTAAAACACACGCATTCGATTCTGCAATACTAACATGTCTTTGTATATAAATGTTTCATATATGTGTATGTACATAGTTCCAAATATGTGGCAATGTTGATTTTGAGAATATGTAGATATGGTTATTGGGTAGAATACATAACTATTTAAGATGGTTTTATTTTGGTTTTTAAAATTTACTTAATTTACTTATAGTACATCATTCTATCACCATGATATATAAAAACTTTTTAATTAAAAAAATTCTTTTTAAGCTTTTTATTATTTAAAATATATAAATTTGGTCTAGGAATCTACTTTTAATGCCCTTTCACAAAAAATATAAATAATAATTATTTCGCAATGTAATTAAATTTTGAGTATAAATTAATAAATCAATGCCCTAAATTGAATGTTTCAGGTTACTATTGCCCTATATTCACGTACATATATGTACTCGTATATAATTTAAATAAAATTGTTTGTTATCACCCGTTTAACATACACAGCAAAAAACTTTCAGATGAAAATTAATTTTTCATCCAATTTTTTTTTGTTTTGTTGCGGTTACGTTATACAGAGAATAGATTTATAGTCCAACCGCAAAAACTGTTTTTTTTTGTTATTCCAAATATTATATTTCGTATAGAAATGTGGTTTAAATCAAAAAACAATCAAATTTTGTAAAACTTACTTGTGTATCACGATGTATGCTGTATGTCGACCAACAGCATGGTTCAACTTGGTTTGAATCTAAACCCCAAAATTCTAATTCTTCTTCAAACAGTGGACCACAAACATCTGTTGGATAATGTAACTTGCCTGTACTAAAATGATAAAATGATTATTTTTGCATAAAATGTAATTACATTGTAACTCAAATTGGCTACATAAATATGTTACCGATAATAATTTAATATTTGAGCAAAGACACCAGGATGTCGATCAAAAAAGTATTCATTAAGCACAGGATCATAATTAGCTAGTGCTTCTGTCAAACGTGATAAACGTGTTGCTGGAATTTTTTTAAGTGTTGCCTTGTATGTTTCATATCTGGAAAGAATATATATATATATAACATTGAAATTTGAAAACTTGCTATATATATATATATATATATATATATATCTATATATATATATATATATATATATATAAATATATATATATATATATATATATATATATATATATATATATATATATATATATATATATATATATATATATATATAAATTATATTTCCGTTTCGAATAAAATAGTACGAATAATCTAAAATGTTGAATAACCAAATCAATTATCGTGTATCGATAGGTTTAGCTATATCAATAAGCAGTATGTATTTTATTATTTTTTAAATAAAATTCAAAGTTTTAAGTTTGTTTTTTGAATTATAGTTTTTATTCCTAATAGTAACAAAATTGTTACTATAAGGAATAAAAGTTATAAATTATAATTCAAGAAACAAAATTAAAACTTTGATTTTTATTTAAATAATTTATCCAGTGACAAAAGATTATACACAAAACATATAAAAATGTATAATATTCATTTAAACTCAAGTATTTTGATGCTAATAATAGGTAATAGGTATACATATCTATAAACTAAGCACAACGTACATAGAATTTCCGGCTGAGATGGTGTGTACCGTAAACCATATATCTTGAATTGTGTGGGATCAATACTTCTGCCATATCGTGCAATTTTACTATAAAACAATTCGACAGCTAATATACCGCGTGATTGTCGAATTCATTTTACTCAGTTTTGGAAGATCTGATAAAAAGCAGTAAGCAAACTGGAACAGCATCTCCGATTTAAATACTGGTCATCTATGCGCTACAAAGTTTATCATTTATAGAGATATGTATAGCACATACTCGTACATATGTACGAATATATCTATATATGTATATATATATATATATATATATATATATATATATATATATATATATATATATATATATATATATATATATATATTATATATATATATATATATATATATATATATATATATATATATACATATATATACATATATATATATATATATATATATATATATATATATATATATATATATATATATATATACATATAGGTATATACATATATATATATATATATATATATATATATATATATATATATATATATATATATATATATATATATATATATATATATTGTTACGTTTTTGCTTTGTCAAATTCAAGGTTCACTGGATTGTGAATAAAACAAACGATGTAAATTCTAGAACACGCTAAATTTATTTATTTCCGATTAAACACTAATTTAATTATTTCACTTATTTAAATTAATTATTTAACTTCACAATAATTATTTTCTACACTTTAACAACACTATATTACACTTTAATAACACTTTATTTTATTTTATAAACACTTTCCTTTTAATTACTATTAGCACTCTCATGGTTAAAACACAACTGATTTTTCTCCCAAATGTCTGTCGCGTATTTATACCAAATATTCTAACCATTCTAGAAATGTCCAGAATATTCGATTAGTCTAGATAAGTCTAGACACCTCTACTGTTCTACTTTATAACAATTTTACATTAACGATAGTGTCGCTATTCAAACATAGATGTCGCCACGATCGTAACATTACCCCCTACCTAATCCTGATTCGTCCCGAACAGGATCCAACTCACTACCCCTGTAGATCGCTAATCGCTCTTTATGCACCACCTTCAACTTTCCTCGCTGCCCTTTCTTGATCCGGTAGACCACGTCATTTATTTTGGTAATGATGGTATACGGCCCTTCCTGAAATACAACTGACTCAAAATTTCTTCCTTGGTCTGTGTGAATCTCCATTGGTACTCCAAAACGACTTATCCAATTATTAACCACGGCGTCAGCTATTGTGGTTGCCTCCTGATTAGGTATGAGATACACCTCTGGCCATTTGCTAAAATAGTCCATTATTACTAGCACATATTTGTTACCAACATCCGTAGTCCGGAATGGTCCTGCCACATCCATTGCGATCCTTTCAAACGGCGCTCCAACGTTAAAAAAATTTGCCTACACAAATGTGTAGGTTCGGTCGGAATAAGGGATATATATATATATATATATATATATATATATATATATATATATATATATATATATATATATATATATATATACATATTGTTACGTTTTTGCCTTGTCAAATTCAAGGTTCGATCACTGGATTGTGAATAAAACAAACGATGTAAATTCTAGAACACACTAAATTTATTTATCTCCGATTAAACACTAATTTAATTAATTCACTTATTTAACTTAATTATTTAACTTCACAATAATTATTTTACTACACTTTAACAACACTATATCACACTTTAATAACACTTTATTTTACTTTATAAACACTTTCCTTTTAATTACTATTAGCACTCTTACGGTTAAAACACAACTCATTTTCTCCCAAATGTTTGTTGCGTATTTATACCAAATATTCTAACCATTCTAGAAATGTCCAGAATATTCGATTAGTCTAGATAAGTCTAGACACTTCTATACTGTTCTACTTTATAACAATTTTACATTAACGATAGTGTCGCTATTCAAACATAGATGTCGACACGATCGTAACAATATATATATATATATATATATACATATATATATATATATAGATAGCCATGCAGGCCTACACCAAACACTTCAATGCATATCATTGTAAATTTGCATTTTAATATATATATATATATTATATATATATATATATATATATATATATATATATATATATATATATATATATATATATATATATATATATATATATATATATATATATATATATATATATATATATTGTTACGTTTTTGCCTTGTCAAATTCAAGGTTCGATCACTGGATTGTGAATAAAACAAACGATGTAAATTCTAGAACACGCTAAATTTATTTATTTCCGATTAAACACTAATTTAATTATTTCACTTATTTAAATTAATTATTTAACTTCACAATAATTATTTTCTACACTTTAACAACACTATATTACACTTTAATAACACTTTATTTTATTTTATAAACACTTTCCTTTTAATTACTATTAGCACTCTCACGGTTAAAACACAACTGATTTTTCTCCCAAATGTCTGTCGCGTATTTATACCAAATATTCTAACCATTCTAGAAATGTCCAGAATATTCGATAAGTCTAGTTCTACTTTATAACAATTTTACATTAACGATAGTGTCGCTATTCAAACATAGATGTCGCCACGATCGTAACATTACCCCCTACCTAATCCTGATTCGTCCCGAACAGGATCCAACTCACTACCCCTGTAGATCGCTAATCGCTCTATATGCACCACCTTCAACTTTCCTCGCTGCCCTTTCTTGATCCGGTAGACCACGTGATTTATTTTGGTGATGATGGTATACGGCCCTTCCCATGAAGGTTGCAGCTTTGGTGATAAACCCTTCTTCCGTTGTGGGTTGTAAAGCCATACTAACTCTCCTTCTTCGAAACCTTTATTATTTGCTCGTATGTCATATCGAGCCTTCATCCGGTCACCTGATACTCGTATCCTCTCTCGTACAAACTGGTGTATCTCGTCGAGTTCTCCTCTCATCTGGTCAACATAATTCTGTCTATCTAAAGCTGATGACGGAACAGCTCCAAACTTTAGATCTCCGGGTAATCGCAGATTATTTCCAAAAAGGATTCTCGCTGGTGTCATTCCCGTTGAGTCATGTACTGCTGATCGATACGCCATTAGGAACATCGGAATATGTCGATCCCAGTTGCGTTGATCATTATCCACGACCTTTGCTAAATATTTCTCCAACGTCCCGTTGAATCTTTCCACCATACCATCCGACTGTGGATGCAGAGGAGTTGTTCTTGTTTTATTTATACCGAGCAACTGACAGACTTCCTGAAATACAACTGACTCAAAATTTCTTCCTTGGTCTGTGTGAATCTCCATTGGTACTCCAAAACGACTTATCCAATTATTAACCACGGCGTCAGATATCGTGGTTGCCTCCTGATTAGGTATGGGATACACCTCTGGCCATTTGCTAAAATAGTCCATTATTACTAGCACATATTTGTTACCAACATCCGTAGTCCGGAATGGTCCTGCCACATCCATTGCGATCCTTTCAAACGGCGCTCCAACGTTATATTGCTGCATTGCTCCCCGACTTTTCCGTGCAGGACCTTTTACCGGCGCACATTGATCACATCTTTGGCACCACTCCACTACAGATTGTCTACATCCTGACCAGTAAAAACGTTGACGTATTTTGGCAAGTGTTTTATTAATTCCCAGATGACCCCCACTTGCCCCCCCCCCCGTGATACTACTTCAATATCTCGGCAATTCTAGACTTAGGCACCACTTTTACCAATTGCTTCACATTACCGTCCGAGCTTTCCCATATTCGTTTTAAGCATCCGTTCTCGATTTGGAGGCTGTCCCATTGTGCCCAGTAAGCCTTTACTGTGGGACTCTTATCCGCAATTTCACACCAAGTTGGACGATTTCCTGTCTCCTTAAGTTGCATGATTATTGCCAAATCTGGATCTGCTAACTGCTCGTCCCTAACCGTTTCATCCGTCCATTCCTTATCGGGTAGTATTTGCATAAGCCTGATGTCGATAACGTCTTCCTTTGCTTCTATACGCCCGCAGTGCTTACATTCCACTTGACATGGTCGTCTTGACAATGCATCAGCATTTCCATGTGCATTCCCTTTCCGATGTTCGATCTGGTAATGATAGCTCTGTAGTCGCTCAATCCAACGCGCTACTTGTCCTTCTGGATTCTTGAACTGCAGTAGCCAACGTAATGCTCCATGGTCCGTTCGTATATGAAATTCTTGGCCATATAGGTACTTATGAAAATGTTTCACACATTCCACTATAGCCAACAATTCCTTACGAGTTACACAATAGTTACGTTCTGGTTTAGATAACACCTTCGAGTAATAAGCTATTACTCTTTCTTGCCCTTCAATTTCTTGCGACAACACCCCTCCGATGCCATCATTACTTGCATCGGTATCAATAAACTTAACACCAGGTATAGGGTATGCCAACAATGGTGCCGTACATAATCGCCTTCTCAATTCATTGAATGACTCCTCTTGCTCGTCACTCCATTCAAATGCTCTGTTCTTCCGGGTCAAATCATGTAAGCTCTTTGCCACATTGGCAAATCCTGGCACAAATCGCCTATATAATAAGTGCACAATCCGAGGAAGCTCCGTAATTCCCGTAAATTTTTAGGTCTTGGCCAGTCCTTTACCGCTGATATCTTGTCCTCATCGGTGTGGATTCCATTGGTCGTTACCTTGTGCCCCAAAAATTTTACCTCCGTTCTGAATAATGAACACTTCTTCGGATTTAACTTTAAACCGGCTGATTGTAATCGCTTCCATACCTCTGACAAATTTCTTAAATGTTCTTCGAAATCCTTTCCAATAACTATGATGTCATCCAAATACACGAGGCAAGTCTTCCACTGCAGTCCCTTTAACACGCGCTCCATAAGTCGTTCAAAAGTTGCCGCGCCATTACATAATCCAAATGGCATCACGTTAAACTGCCATAGCCCATTACCCACACTGAACGCCGTTTTTTCACGATCTTGCTCTTGGACTTCCACCTGCCAATACCCGCTTTGCAGGTCCAATGTTGAAAATATTCTAGCACCTGACAATGTGTCTAACGTGTCATCGATCCTTGGTAATGGGTAGCTATCCTTCTTCGTTACTGAATTTAGCTTTCGGTAATCAACACAAAAGCGCATTTTCCCATCCTTTCTTTGGACTAATACTACAGGTGAACTCCATGGACTGTTTGATGATTCAATCACTCCAGCTGCCTGCATGTCCGTTACCACTCGGCGCTTGGCGTATAGGTGTCTCCGTACCGGTATCAATTCGATGTTTCACCATGTTGGCCCTTCCATTATTATCCGGTGTACTGCAAAATATCGACTTATACTGTTCGAACAGTTGTCGTGCTGAATTTTTCTGGTTCATGGTAAGATCCCCAGTCCATTTCTGCATGAGGTGTTCTACTATTTGCTTTTGTCCTTGCGTATCGGTGTTTCTAATCGGATTTTTCTGCTCGCATTTCATTATCGTTGACACCTCTTCACATTTACCAATAACAGTTCCCTTCTTAATTGTTTTTGTCTTTTCCGAGAGATTTAGGGTCCTAATCGGTACCCTACATTCGTTATCTGATTTTACTAACGTCCTCCCTATCATAATTCCTTTGGTTTCGCTTTCTTCTTCACTGGCTTCTACAACCCACAACCTGGGTGGCCCAGAACCTCCCTCCAATCTCCCCCACACAATTGTTTCCGAATTCGGTGGCAGCTTTTCCCGATGTTCTATTATTACCCGCCTAGTAGTTGCTTCCACATCATCCACTCGCAGTGGTAACTCGAAATTATCACAGTCCAATACTCCTCTTCCAACATCCACCACGAAGCCATTCGCCCTCATGAAGTCCATCCCCAAGATGACTTTATCCACTATCTTTGCGACCAGCACTTCGTGTTGGAATTGCGCATTGCCTATCTCAATTCTCACAAGCTTCCTGCCCTTTATGTCTGCGCTCTCTCCTGTGGCTGTACGTAATTTCAACTCATTGGCTGGTAGTACTCTTCCCTTTACTAGATCCTCACGGACAAACGTGCGCACCGCTCCTGTATCCAGGGTAATAACACAGCTCTTCCCGTCAATACTTCCTTTAATTGTTAAGCTGTCACCGACTCGTCCCAATCTCGAAATAGGGATGGAGGTTATGGGGCAATTGGTTGTGCGAGTCAGCTTCTGCCCCTTTAGGCTGACTCGTTGTAGTTCTCCTTTTTTTGACTCCTTTCGTTCTTGGCCATCTTCCTTGACCAACGTCGGCTCTCTACTTGTTGCTCGTTGCATAGGAGATCGTTATCTTGTACGCCTCCATTTTCCTTCTTTACAGTCTCTCGACATATGACCCATTTTGTCACATGTCCAACATTTTATTTTGCTACCACCCTCTCTGTTTCTTGGAACCGACCGCTCGACGTTGGTGCTGCTATCCATTTCTACTCGTCGTACCTTAAGCGACGGTTTTATGATAGCCTGCGCAGTTTCATTTATTAAGGCACACGCGATGGTCTCGGCAAAAGTAGCCTTAGGTGATAACATCACTGCTTTACGTGTTTCCGGATCCCGTTTTCCATCGATGAATGCGTCCATCTTAATCCTCTCCATGTAATCGGGAGATGTATTCACATGTGCCAAATGCACTAGTCGCTCGACTGCTGCGGAATATTCTTGAAGAGTCTCTCCGATCTTTTGACATCGGCTCTTCAGCTTCATACGATACATCTCTCGCTTATGGTCACTTCCATACTTTCGATCCAGCGCCTTCATTATTTCGTTGTAATTACTACGGTCATACTGCGGAATAGTCTGCAGTGTTTCAGCCGCTTCTCCTTTTAGAGCAACTATTAATGCTGTTCCCCGATTTGCGTCATTCCACCCATTTTGGTTAACCGTTGTCTCAAATTGAAATTTGAAAACCGCAAATGATGTTGTGCCATCAAATATCGGTGGCTTAAATTTCATTGCTTGAATTGGCTGACATACTGGCGACGTTGTTCCGTTAACTTTGAAGTAAAGAAGTTCTTTTTCGAAGCCTAGAACTTTCTCTTGCAACTCTTCCATATCTGTTTGTATTTTTCCGTTGCCATCAATAACTTTCTGCTCCAACCCTTGGATGTCCTTTTGTAATTTTTGTTCAATTTGCTCTACTTCTTCATGTAAATTGATATACATTTCATTGAATTGAATTTCGTCCATTTTGTTATTGATCTCGCCCACCGACTGCTTAATTTCTTTCATTTCTTGATTTGATCGATCAAATGCCAATTCAATTTTCTGATCTAATTGATTACTAGATTGTTCCATTGATTGTCTTATTTCCATATTAGAATGTTCCATTTTATGGTTTAATTTTTCAACAGACTTTTCAACTGACTTTTCTATTGACTGTTCCATTTTCAAATTGGACTGTTTTATTTCCATCATAGCTGCCATTAACTGCGCCATATCGAAATGTCCAGCATAGTGACGGATGATGACGTTCTCACCTCGAATCACAGGTGTCTCTCGATTAACATTAACCTTAAACGACCGCTTCTAGAGCCATATTGTAATAGAAAATTAACCGATTGCGGATTTTTCTCGCGAGCTTCTTCACTTATATGTATATCATATAGACTAGCACAATTCAACACAACATAATTTTTGGTGTTATTCTTCTAGATATATGTAGATATTGGTCATGAAAAAATAAAGGAACGTATTACAAGAGGGCGTAAAAGATCTGTATTCAAATATTGTATGAACTAACAATTGCGAATGAAATAGTATATCTTCAAATATATGATTTTTAGATCTGGTTGTTATTCTTTATAGTGCAATTGTATAATTAACAATAATAGTCCTTTTATCTATATTCTACTCTATTTATTTCACTGGTGATTTAAATTTTACATCCATTCTGGATCTTCTATCCATCGATGGTATTTTATTTTAACTCTTATTTTGTGTTCTAAATATAGGGTATATTCATTGATACAGATTATGCTTCAAATCATAGTCATATATGAGATGAGTCACATCTGCTTAAGATAAATAATTAAATAACAATCGCGATTTATTGACCAGGAGTAGATTATTGATATACTAACAATCTAGGGGAAGCCGTTGATAGCCTTGCGAAATTCTGTGAGCCATTTTTATCTCTTTATGTATCAGTTGTTATACAGAAGATTTGTTTATTTAAAACTAAAATAATTGATAAAACTATATAAGATAAAATATAAAACTATATATTTTATATAAGTACCGATCTCCGAGTACTAAAGATCTAGTTGAAAGGATCTCGATTTTTGCGAACCTCGTTGTTACGTATAACGAAGAACTTTATTATCTGGCCATCGAACATTATTCTTAATTTAAAACGAACGTCGAAATCCAAGACAGTAATTTTGAGAGGGAAAAAGAAAGCAGCATTCGAATCACTACAAAAATGAAACCTATTATGTACGTAATGCAGGATGAGTATTATAATATGATCCATATACGTCACTTTTCTCCTATCTCCTTAGTAATTAACGCAGTTTTTTTTTAATTTTTGGATATAACAAACTTCTAATTTTAAGATTGCGATATATAACGATATATACATATATAATATATATGTATATATATATATATATATATATATATATATATATATATATATATATATATATATATATATATATAAGATATGTATATATATATATATATATATATATATATATATATATATATATATATATACATATATATAAATATATATATAATATATATATATATATATATATATATATATATATATATATATATATATATATATATATATATATATATATATATATATATAATAATTACGATAATATATAATAAAGGTGATGGCGTAAAATGGATGTCTACGAGTAAAAGCATTTTATTACAGATGAAAGTTAATGATTATTTGATTGAATGTATATGCATATATACGTACCCGTATATAACAGCAGATGAAATTGAGTCGAAAAGAAACTGAATGGAAAATGGTAACCACATACTATTTATGTATATTGTATAATTTCATTGATTAAATTGATTAATTTAATAATGTTATGACCTCATATTTATCAAGCACTACCAGAGATTTATTATTGGGTTCTAAGTTTATGTATTCCTATAAAGATGCTTATCTCTTCAATCACCTGACAGCGAACTTTAAAGTCCTAGTTGTCTTTTTGTGCTTAGTGAATGCAGCTCCAGCCTCTGTTTGATATATTCTGGCATCTTCTATTCGTTCTCTTTTATACTCCTCTTTTGTTTGTTTTATGGACATTAGGAAAATTATGTAAATCATTAAAAAATTAAAACTTACCGAATACTTTCACCATTCATTTTCTTCAGTTGTACTCACTCACTGTGAGATACATTAATATTCAAAAGTTTATTCACTGTAAATTCACTGCGGTTAGTGATGCAAATGTGACAATTATAATGAGGACATAACGTGAAGATTAAACTGATAAGCTCTGTATTCCTGCTATCCGTATATTGATATCTGACTATATTGTCTCTAAGAGTCTAATGTTGTCAATTGCTCATTCGTAGACCTCCTACAAAATTGCCATATTATGTATAAAAATTATTTTGAAAGGTTCCACACAGACACGACAATGGGCGGATATAACCAAAAACATATGTAACTTTTTCCATTATTTCTTCAGTAATTTTAGTAAAAATATGTACTTTTAGTTGATAGTTGAGCATCCCATGGCAGAGTTTTATGGCGATTATACATATAATTTTATTATTTTTGTTTATTATGTAATTAATGTTGTAGTATTACTAAGAAAATCCTAGTATTGTAAGTAATTCTCACATTTGAGTTAGACGTTGAATTATCCCATGTTTGTGTTTTATATTAAAACTTTTGTTATAATTAAATTACATAAAAAGTTGTACCTTGGATGATTTTATATGAAGAAAGACTGATTATAATTAGTTAAGATACATTTAAACTTAAAGCTTGTTTGTAGCACTTTAATCCAAAACATCAAATTGAACTATCAAATTTAAATAACCAGCTTTAGCTAATTTTAATTGATAAATTGAATTTTACAATAATATTATATAGTCCATCTAGTGTCATAACACTATTAGAGAAAAGTTTACAAATTTGACATGAGTATAAAACATGCATAAACTTGTAATACAAATGCCAACATATAGAAAATAAAAAAAAAATAAAATAAATAAAAATGATAAAAAAATTGATTCAGGAACAATTTTAACCAGGCTATGACCTATTCAGAGAGGCTAAATTTATACAGGCGTTCCAGTATCCAGAATCAAAGGCTTTGGCAAAATCCGTTACACCATACATCAAATGCCTTGTGATTTTCAATTTCTTTAATAGTGTTGCTGGGAAATTAAATGTGGTTCATTGATGTTGATCTTTTTGGGATAAAACCATGTTGGCAATGTCAAAAATATCATGGAATTAATATTTTGAATGAGTTACATAGTACTAGTTCAAATAGCTTAGGTATAGAAAATATTGTTTTTATACCTATAACATGAAACATCATTTCTTGCTGCAGTTTTAAAAAATTGGTACACTTTGTTTATTTTTAAATTTATGCTTGCTTTTCTCAGAATAAAATTGAAGTTTTTTTGTAAGCTTTATCTTTCTTGTTTTTAAGTTAAGTTTGTTATCATAGCATGCAGGATGCGTAATGTTTGTTAGGCTTGGTCACAGCGATGGGAACAACAAAACATCATTCGGAGCTCTTAAATAATATATTATAGAATTTCTCAACGTTTACATCTATATTCCTGCTGATTTACTCATCCTGCTTGTTAATTTGTACAAGATAAAGACGATAGTTTATTATGTCTGCTTTTTTGAAGTGGTAAGTCCTATGATTTTGGTGATTGTTCATACCATTGATTTAATGTCATTAATTAATTTTAAATACTTGTAAACATCAGGTTTCGAATTCTATCACGACCATTTTTTATATTTTTATCTCGAAAATTTGATTAAGATTGGTATCAAAAACAATATCAATAGAAAGAAACTCTGTTTAACATTTAGAGTCAAGAAAAAGTTCATCAGTTTAATTTGTTCATTGTACGTCCAGCTAATGAATGGAAAATTAGAATCTCCTGTGATTAATATGATGTCAAATCGATTGGCAGCATTATTGATTTCAATAATTGAGTCACAGCACGCCGTATATGATAATACAATATTCATATACTCGTACGTTGTACATCTTCTGCCTGACTCGTATCGATAAGTCAGGCGGACGAGATACACAACAACTTATATATATGTATATATATATATATATATATATATATATACATATATATATATATATATATATATATATATATATATATATATATATATATATACACACAGAATTGCTCAATGGATAGGTTGGCTATTTCAACTAATTTGTTTGATAATGATGTAACGACGGCTATGAATACTTCATCTCCAGTTTTCTTAATGCTTGCTTGGGGTGAACGATCTATAAACCACATATTGGCTAGGAAAAAAATTCAAAACGGCGTATTTCTTTGTGAAATGATGTCCCGCAGATGTTGTAAACTGGAGAGAGCGCTTTTAACACAAAATTGTTGAATTTTGCTGCTTTCGAAAATATTTTATTTATATACCCAAGCTCAATGGCATTGTTGAAAATTTAAGGACCTGAAAATAAATAAGGAAACCCTATTTTTTACCAAAAATAAATCAAATTATATTACAATTTCAAGCGAAGTTTGTCTATATATATAGAGAATGGAACCACATATATGTGTGTGGTCAACTAAAAAATTTAATAGAATTAATGTCATAATCTAAAAAGAATATCGTCCGGCGAACACAAAAAATCAACTATAAAATAATTTATTAATCTATTGAAACTCAGTGAATTAACCAGATTACAAACCAATATTAATATTATTTTTAAATACATAAACCGCTTATATAATGAATTAGAGTAAGATAATGTTGTTAACACAATGCGGGAATTAATTCTTGTATAATAAATTTCATTTAAATTAATAAAATGCGACTGTTAATTACCTTATCCCGCCTACATTTAAAATAATGCGATTTTCACCATCCATAGCTTTTCAATAAGCCACAAAACAACACCCAAAAAGCAAGCATTCCTGTATGTGTCAGGCCATTTTTCTTATTTCCATGTTTTTCGTTTTCTTCTTGTAATTTTTTCTTGGTTGTGTTGATTGTTTATGCGTCTTTTGAATTATATATTTTTATTTTCCTTATTTATGTATATTTTACTTGATTTATTATTTATAAACTAAACTGATTATTTTGAATTAACTTGTAATTGAAAACAGAAGAGTATAATTTTTCCGAGCGTAGTGATATTTCATCTGAAACGAGAAAAAAATATAATGTAGTTTTTAAATTAAAATACAAACAAAATTATCTGTTATTGTGATACATATGCAAATCTAATGATATAAGGAATCATTAAAGTTTTGGATATGTGCGTGGCACGATCATAAAGATATTAGATTGACTGAAATGTTTTGGAGACAATTAAAATAAAATACCTTAGGACAATGGGAGATATTTATATTTCCAATAATTTGTGACATGATTAATATAGAAAATATTTATTTTCAATCAACTTTTATCTATTATACGTAGTTTTAATTTATTATTGTAATTATACAGAAAATCTGGAAACATATAGTATGTAAGTACTAATTCTTTGTACGTGTATTTCGCTTTTTAGGGCGCTTCTAATGCGAGTTGTTCTCTCATATACCAATATTTTTCAAGGTATAAACAGAACCAGGTTTGGTTATGACTTTAAAATATTAAAAAAATAAACATTATTAGAATATAGTAAGTAATATACATACGTTCTATATAAATTTATTTTACAACTGAAGAACTTTTTTTTTTAAAACACGTACATATTATACTCTTTCCGATATAATTCAACCTCATAATCTTTTTTAACCTTTTAAGCATTTTTAAATCAAATTTTGAAAAAAACAAGGTTTTCTGATCCACAAAGAAAACGATTTTACAATTGATTACAATTTACATTTTGTCAGAAATAATTTAGAAATTTTCGTGGAATTTCTGTGATGAAATCTTATCGAATAAAACGTTCACAAAAATATCCTAACTTATGATGAGCAGTGTAAAGCTAGATTATGTTAACAATATTTCTATTTCTTTTTATATAAACATATTTAATCCTATCCCAATTTCGTACGAAAAATAAAACAAACACCGCCGAAGATATTTGTTAAAAATTCCTTTGTATGTATATACTTACACATGCAAGGGGACTACTTGAACATGCTGTAATGAGTACATAAAAAAGCTGTAGGTTTTACATTTAGTGTAATAAGAAAAGTCTGTTGTTGTTATAAAATGGAAAATTATTAGTAACAACAAATGTTACAAAATATTTCATCTTAATCGTGACTAATGCGGAAAATATAATTTTTTATGGAAAATATAATTGATTGCTTACTCTTTCAATAATTTCACCTGCGCTTTGATTTATGTATCCAAATAGCATTATATATTGTCACCATACTTAAGTACTGAACCTTCGTAGATTCTAACTGATTTCATAAAATAATACTGTAGCGACTAGCGCTCATAACATCGAGAAAAAATTTCATGATATAAAAAGTAAGTATTGTTTTAACTCCGCTTGTAGAGTTTTCAGCTTCTGTTGGACTCCAGATCAATGAGTCCAAAACGAAATACCTGATCTCTGGTTTTAGAGACAATGGCACACCAGATTTTAGTAGTGGCCACCACACGTTTGAGGGAGTGAGGAGGTTCAAATATTTGGGCTCTCTTATCACTCACGATAACAGTGTGGGTGAGGATATTAAAGTGCGGCTGGCAGCTGGCAGTCGTTCTTTGTATCCTCTAAGGCCACTGCTAAAATCTAAACACTTATCAAGTGCCGTGAAGCTGAAGCTTTACAAAGCGTTGATCAGGCCCGTTGTTATGTTTGGATGTGAAAGTTGGGCGCTGACGGATGAGTACGAGAGATGGCTCCTTACATTTGAGAGAAGAATCATGCGTGTGATTTACGGCCCTAAACGCGAAATAGATGGTACATACCGAGCTCTGTACAATTTCGAGATCAGAGATCTGATGAAGATCCCCGATATTGTACATGAAGTTAGATCTCAGCGAGTACGCTGGCTCGGTCACGTTCTGCGTGCTGATCCGGAACGAATTGTGCAGCGATCTCTGAAAGGAGAGCCACCATATGGTAGGCGCAGAGGTCGTTGCAGGCGACGATGGCTCCACGATGTAGAGAACGACTTGGCCTCTTCAGATTGTCTAAGACAGTATGAAGACCAAGCTCAGGATCGAAACCGTTGGAGCCAGATTGTTGATTCAGTAAGGGGCCAGTAATGGCCTTTAACACTGTTATTATTATTGTTTTAACTCGAGTATGGATCTAGTAGGAGGAGCTTATGTCATATTAAGTGATTTGATTGATCGATAGATCGGAAAAAATACTATGGTAAATTCTCCAGATGTTATGAACTCTTTGTTATGAACTCTACTTACATTATTCTATTACATTAACAATGTTACTATATGCAGGGTAAAATATAATTGTTACAAAACTTTTCTTATTTAAAAGCATGATAATGCAAGTATAGTTCATAACGAATAGTGAAATACATTACAACATACTTCATTTATTTTGTATATGTATTGTTATAATGTGCGCTTTTCCAAAATTGAATTTTAATTAAAGATGTTTTATTCAAGGACCTATGGTTTTTCAAATTTTTAACACTAACGCAATAATTTTTATTTATTTTTTGTATGAAATCCTTTTTTAATAGAGATAATTATATTGTACATATATAAGGATAGGAAAGCTCAATGTAATTATAATTGTCTGTTCTTTAATCCTTAGTTGGGTGAAATACGCCAATCGTTTCTTCTTTTTGTAATAGAATGAAACATATGACTTGCCAGTTGTGAGTGGTACATTTGAAAAAAATTATTTATTCTTAATTGGTTTTTGTTGTTATATATATATATATATATATATATATATATATATATATATATATATATATATATATATATATATATTATATATATATATATATATATATATATATATATATATATATATATGTATATATATATATATATGTATATATATATATATATATATATATATATATATATATATATATATATATATATATATGTATATATATATATATATACATATATATATATATATATATATATATATATATATATATATTAATGTATATTTATATATATATATATATTATATATATTTATATATATATATATATATATATATATATATATATATATATATATATATATATATATATATATATATTTATATATATATACCCTGTATATATTCATTTCGAAAGTAGATTTTTGTTCTCTTTTTTACGTAATTAAGATAAGAGGCTCATCGCTGTCGAAGTTACTACTATCGGAGTTTTTTACTACTTTCGTCATTGCGATACTACTTTACTCCTCAAATCAAGTTTATACTCCCCTGTAACTATATACATAAATATATTTAGACTTGGTTTTTTCAATTTTATTGGTTTTTCGTCGGACAATGCATCTGTAATGATGGGAAACAAAGGTGGTATGAAAGCCCTTGTTCAGAAATTACAGCCTAATATATATGTGATGGGATGCACTTGTCACTCTTTGCATTTATGCTCTTCTGCAGCAGCAAAAACAATTCCGCAAAATAGAGAGATTGGCCCGAAATATTTATTTGTTTTTATCGCATAGTTCGAAGCGACAAAGTGAGTACAAGGAATTTCAAGAGTATTTTAGCATCAAAACACATAAAATATTAAAAACATCATCTATTCATCTACAAGATTGCTATCGTTGGAAGCTGTTGTATCAAGGATTCTTGAACAGTGGGTTGCTCTGCAACATTATTTTATATCTTATTAGTTGGATTCAAACGCTGATTTAGCTCAAAACATTAGCTCGGAAATTACTGACGAAACCAAAATATATTTTTATTTTATTAGTTATATTTTAACATTAACTAATAAAATTAATATTGAGTATCAATCAGAAACTCTGCGAATCAATGTATTGTTACCAACGATTAAATTATATTTTAAAACCATTTTGACGAATTTTATTAAACCTGAGTTTATTAATGATACATCACTGGATAAAACAAATTTTTCAAATTACGATAGTGTTTTGGAATACGACAAGATTTATATTGGCGCAAAAGCTGATATAATTATTAATAGCCAAACAGTTCCACAAAATACTATAAAATCTATAAAAATGGTGTTGTGCCTAGTATACTGAGCTGTGCAAGCAAATAAGCAGTCGCATCCAGTTTAGTATGAAACATTAGTTGCTGTTCAAGTGTTAAATCTAAATCAAAAACCCGGAGTTTTACCCCAATTATCCGGCTATTCCCAAATTTAATAGACGAGAAAAATATTGAAGATTTGGATTATGAGTGGCGTATCATTACTAATCAACAACATGTGGAAATGGACATCAATTTAAATATCGCAGAATTTTAGAATTCCAATTTTAATAGAAAAAATGTCATGAATGAAATCATGTATCCAAATCTTCGAAGTATTATCGGGTCTATTCTTAGTTTTCCACATAGTAGCGCAACGGCCGAGCGCATGTTTTCACAAGTAAATTTAATTAAAAATAAAAATTGAAACTCGTTATTGACAACGACAGTCAATGCTATTCTTATGGCTAAAGAATTATTAAATTGAACGGCAGCTAGTCAGTGGGTTCCATCCAAAGAAATTATTACCAAATATGTTAAATAATTTGTTTTGCTATTTTCAATATTTGTGATTTTTGAAATTGTAGTTCGTTTGTTATTTACTAAATTTTAAATATTAGTTTTAGTTATAACATTATATTTAATTTATTACAATGAATGTTACTTAATTTTTAATTAGCAATAATGAATTTTATTTATCTTTATTTACAATGAGCATACATATATTTTATTTTATTTTATTTATTTGTGCACGATTACAGTACACGAATGTGTACTGTATGGTTTAAAAATAAAAATAAATGTTTTTGTATTTTTCATGTGTACTCCACTTTTACATAAAATACTCCCCTGGCAAAGTGAAATATACTACTTTCCAAATTTTCAAAACGACAGCCCTGAAGAGGCTTATTGAAAAATTAGAAAATGTATATTTGAAGAAGAGTTTTATTGCTCTATTTTATTATTACCAGCCATGTTCCGAAAAATTATTTTTTACGCGTTTTTTATTTTCACAATTACGCTCATTATTGAATTAACTCTTCATGTAATTGTTGAACATTAGTATTTCAGTTGTACATAATAGTATATTGTGAATGTTTTACAATTGTATCACAAAACAGTGACCTAAATACAATTTTGAAGCTCACTCGCACACAAGCATGCGGAAAAACAAAATTTTTCTTGACCTGCAAGTAGTACGCATTTAAATTGCTTTTAATAATTCAGTGCTGGGATGTTCTATCATCACTTCGATTCGCTTCGATAGACATTTGTGTCTCTTTTTTCACGAACAAAATTGTGCTCCATTACGTTTTTTGAATTACGTTTTGTCTATTGCGATCTCAACCTGTTAGAATAAATTTGCAAACTAACTTTTTTTTCTCTTTTCACTTGCCATCGAAAATAAAAATATTGGTGATATTTTATCGAATAAATTTATAGAAATAGAATCGAGTAGGCTATGATTACAATATAAATTGCGAAATAGAATACAATTTTGTTCGTAAAAAAAGAGACACAAATGTCTATCGAAGCGAATCGAAGTGATGATAGAACATCCCAGCACAGATGTATATGGAAGCATACTCTATTACATAAACAAGCGAAAGCGAACAGCATTGTATCATCAGCAAAAGAGTAAATTTCACAATTAGTATTAAAAACAGGGTAAATTACCTTGAGGTATATCGGCATTGATTTCATGTGAATCAGAAAGAAAAGCTGTATTATAGGCTTTTTAAATCATTTTTTGTTAGATATGTATATACATCTATACTCATCTAATGAAACAGTGTTAGGATTTTTTGACGTTATCAAAGCACACGGCGCACAACAATGTTTAAATAAAAATTAAACTCTAATCTATAGTATCACACGTATGATAAGATAAAGATTATTAAAATTTAAGATAGCTAAGTTGGTTTAAGTAAATAAATCGGTACTATATATTATTATATGGGCCAACAAATTCTTTTTTTGCTCGAAAAATACTCTTACCGTACCATAATAAAAAATAATATACTGAAAGTTGCAAGAGGTACAATGACTAGTTTCGAGCCGATCAGTATATGAAACAATCAGTTTATTTATCAGCTACTAAATATTGTAAAATCTGTAACTGTAATACAATTTACCCTTTATATATTATTATTATGTACATATATGAATATGTTGTTTTAGCGAAATATAATCGTACGGAAAATTAAATTTATATATATATATATATATATATATATATATATATATATATATATATATATATATAGATATGTATATATATATATATATATATATATATATATATATATATATATATATATATATATATATATATATATATATATATATATATATATATATATGTATATATATATATATATATATATATATATATATATATATATATATATATATATATATATATATATATATATATGAAATTTGTTCTATATATTAGATCAAAATCAAATTAACTTTATTGTGTCAGATGCAAAATTTTGCATAGGCAGTATCACCCGTTATTTTATAAAGATATGTATAAATAATGTAAATATAGGATAGAATGTAACAAATTTTTTTGTATTTTAAATTTGATTAAAATAAATTTTCCGTTTATGTATATGGCAAACAACATACAATGAAAATCAGCCAACCCATCATTATTATTATAACGTTCTTACAGAAAAAGAACAAAAAATGAAAACGGGTATGAATGATAAAAAGTTTTCACATATTTTGTAACACATTTTAAATGAATATCAAAAACCCCTTATTTACTCTATTTACAACCTTTAAGAAAAAGCAAGAATGGAATATAATAGTATTACTCAACACACAATAGACAAAAATGAAAATTCCATTTTCACACACAACACAGCACTATATAAATACACTACCATCATATATGTATAGAGTTACAATAATTCACCAAATAACATAACACTAAAATAATAGAAGAGGAAAATGAAGAGAAGATGGAATCCCTTTTGCACAATTTTTATTGTTGCTGCTTGCTGTCTGTTCCTTTTGGAGATGAAAATTTATTATTAAATGAAGTGGAAATTTTCCTCTTTTGTGTCGTTTCGTTGCGTGTTGTTGTTGCTGTTTGTCTTTTAAGTCACAATATTTTCCCTGTTATATCAAGGAGGTTTCACTGTGAACAGTTGAGATGAGATTTTTTTCGACTTTAAATTATAGTTTTGGTTTAAAAGAAATTAATTCTTCTCATTACACACAGCACAGTTACTGTTTTTAATTTAGATTAGTTCTTTCTTATTTATTGATTTCTATTGTGTTATAGTGAGTGTTTTTTAATTTTATTTGTTAAAGTTTGCTAATTAAAATGTTATAATTGGATTGAAGTTTTTTAAGGCTAGAAGTGGCAATATTTTATTTCTACTAATAATATTATTTGCAAACCTAAAAATCTTTATGAATATATAAATTAAAATTAAACCGCAATCAGAATTATTATTATACTTCACAATATTCTATATAAGTCTTCTATAACTTTAGAGACATTTTTTAGAAATATTTAATTAATCAAATTACAGACTATAGTAAGTGATGCACATAGTCCAATCACTTTTTATATTTCATGTGTTGTTGAGAACTGGGATATTATTATATGTACATATATATATTTTTTGTACGAATATAAATGAAGTCTCTGGTTTCAACTTTGATTATATCATTTTAAATGTAAAATTTACACAAACAATTTTTTTAAAATTTATCTAAGGTTAATATAATTTTTATAACGTTCTTCCTAATATACTACGAGGTATCTATAGTTTAATAAAAAAATTATTTTATCCAATTTTAGAAACTATGCGTTGATTGATTAAAATTATTTATATGTATGTATATGTAGATTTTCATTTGGTTTTTTAATCTAAACAATAGAAATAAAATATTTTAAAAGAAAATATGAACATAAATAATAACCATTTGTTCAATTATTTTTATATTTGTTTGGTTTTGTTTGTGAGTAGGTAAAGTATTAAATATCTTTAAAGATGTCGATCAAGCTGATAAACTGATTTCGTCTGGTGTATTCCAGGATTCACACGCAAGATAGCTACTCTTTATTTTATTTATTGATCATATATACATAGGTATACATAGGTATATATATATATATATATATATATATATATATATATATATATATATATATATATATATATATATATGTATATATAGATTTACATATATATACATATATACATATATACATATATATATATATATACAGCCATTCCATACGAAATCAGACAAAAAAAAAACATTTACGGGAGCAAGGTGTCCAATTATTTTGAAATTCGGTGAGATGGATGGTCTCGATAAAAAAAATATAATTTGAGTAAAAACTCGGCGGGGCCAAAATACGCGGAGTTCCGTTATAATTTGTTTTTGGCGGAAACTCAAATGTTCACATCTTTAAATTCATGTATCTTAAGTATTCCTTGTCCGATTTTCAAATGTAATAGCTCGTTAGAAAGACAATTTTACATAATTTCAAGTAAGTGGATTAAACTTTAGTGTTAATGTACAATATAACCTTCAAATTTCAGTTTTAAATAGTCTTTTGCTGAAAAATCGAACTGCTTATCCTTTTTTTATTTTTATTTTTATTATCGTAAAGCACTTCAAAATACCTTTCCAACAAGCCATCTTTCACGATGGAGACGCGTTCGTAACCGCTATGCCTTTAATTTCGAATATATTTTGTAAAATGGTTACCATTTATATGGTACTTTGGTTCAACAGGAGTTACTTTTCGATGGAATGATATGGTCTTATATACATTTATTGATATTCAGATAAAGCAGGTTGGATTCACACTAGGATACCTTGAGATCGTCTTTAAACATCAAGGCCATGGAATTCTGTATAACATTAAAATTATTTATATCAGATCAAAATTATTTATATCAGTTACGTCAGTTATTGATGAAAATGATGAAAACGAAGGGCCTATATAAGAACTTTGTGGTACGCCAGAAGAAATTTCAATTAATTTGGATGTTTTATATCCGATTTTATATTATTATTAATATCTTTTTGTTAGTATTGCTGGTGAACTCAATAAGTGATATGTATCTAGGGATTACTGCTTTTAATGAGTTCTATATTACCAGGACAGGAATTTTGGCCGTTTCATGAGGCTAGTCTCACGCGAAAAAATTGAAAATTTCGTATACGTACAAAGTATAATGTATAAAATTTTATAGTTGGGTATAGCCATGATAAACACATATAATGTATTATACTCCGATGTTTCATTTTCGTTCTTTTTCGCGCATCGGTCAACATGGCGGCGGTAATCATTAAAAAAAATACGTGATGTTATGTGCGTTTCATTGTTTACATTTTTGTTTTAATAATTTTCGATATAAATTATAACAAAATTATTGAATAAACGTGCTGTGAATGTTTTCGTGTGTTTACAAAAAAATATTGTGTTCAAATTTTTATATTTCGGTGATTCTTTAAATGAAAAATTGACGCTTTAAAATTGGCTTGTTTGAAGTGAAGAAAAACTGTTTTTACTGTGTTTTAAATTGTATACATATTTTGGTAATTTTAAATTGACCAGTGGATTTTTAATATGTACGATTAGATTGTGTTTGTAGTGAAACAATTATTTTCCGCAAAAAAATATTGTTTAGTTTTTTTTTTAATTGACTATATTGTGGTTAAAGTGAAATTTTTTTGTCAGTGTGAACTTCCTTATATATAAAACAACAACAATGCAGTGTGTTTTTTTTTTACACCAAGCAAACACAACTTGAAACTCAATATTATTACTTATAAATGCATCGAAACATAAGAGGTTAAATAATATATTGTTTAGAATACATGTGACACAATTAACATTCACTGTTGAATAAATTGTATTTTAATTGAATAAATAATCACCGAAAAATAAAAGTTTTACGAAAATATTTTTTTCACTACAAACAGACTCAATTTATACATCAATATTATCAATTAAAAACCCCACGAAACACAAAAGTATTAATACGATGTGTTTTTGAATATAGTCAAATATTATCTAAAAGCCGCAATTTAATTTTTTTTTTTTAAATTAATTCAATAATAATTTATTACCAAACGCAAATATTACAATTTAAAAGTAAATAGAAATTTGTTTTGATTAGCGCCGCCATGTTGATCAATTGTTGTTGCTTTTTGGGTATTTAAATTTTTGACGTATGCGCAATATGATACCTGTAGTAGATATATCTTGGTGTATAGCAACTTGTTTTCTTTGTATTAGTAGGTTTTTTGCTATGGTAAGTACCAAATGTATATGAATCGGTTCATTTTGTTGGTGCTTACGTTTATTATTATGACACTTCTCCCATGTCATCTACTAGTGGAATTGTCATTAGTTATGTTTGGTGTTTTGATTTATTTGACATAACTTTATTTACTTTCGTTATGTCCATGGCAACCATAGTACATAAATAACAATAATAGAAAAGCACACTTGATGGACTGAAATCAATACATGCACAATTAACAATACCATTATTTTCCGGTTAATTTTGTCTCACAGTCTCATAAAACGACCAAAATCCCTGTACAGTTTAAATAACTTGGGGAAATGACATATACCTCTATAACATGAAATATTATTCCTTGCTCCACCCACTTCACAGGAAATTCTCTTAATTTCAACGATTGTTTGAAAAGCAGGCATAAAAATTTACCAAATTTGTATACTCTCTTAGTAAGGAAGTTGGTATATGCCATCTGGCTAGATCACATCCATCTCCGAATGTTTCTAGAGCTATAGATGAATGTCCTATAGGCTGTAATTTGTGGTGTCTGTATCGATACGTTGTAAAGGCCTTCTCGTGGTTTGGTATATTTATAAATATCTTCCGGCTTGTAAACTGATTGAAAAAATACTGTAACATGTATTATATTATTTGTGGATCACAAGATTGCTGTCCATTGAAAGTCATATACATATATATGTAGAGTGGTTTACCGTTAATTTCACGTTTTGATCGAATATAGCTCCAAAAGTGTTGGGGTCAATTCTTGTTTTTCTTGAATACAAGAAATGTAATTCGAGTACACATACTATATACATAGTTAATTAACTATTAATTATTGAATAATTAGAATTAGTTATGAATATAGGTAAATGAGATTCCAATTAGAATTCAGAACAAATATAGCCGTGTTTTTTAATTCAAAAATTTTCTTATTGGAATGAAGTTCTGGATAAGAATTTTCTCAGTTTTTCAGTAAAATCCAAATGAATTTAATTTTTTATCAATAAATAAGATACATTTAATGGTAAACTACACATTTTAATTCACTATTATCGAAATAAAATCAAATTTAACTTTATTTTTTAATGTTCTGGATAAAACATTGGTTTTTTCAAGTTCGGGATAAATTCATAGTACACGAACTCAAAAAAAAAAAGGAAATTTTAAAAGGAAATATTTTAAACAAATATTTTTCATTGTTTTATGCTTGATACCTGTATTATTTCACAATAGACGTCAAAAAATATACTTAGAAGTTGAAATTTATTCAAATAAATAGAACTTAAATTAAATATATTGGTTAAACTAAATAAAATTTCCCAGTATTATTCCCTTATTTCTCTTATTTCTTATAGAACTTGAAGTTCTGTTAATAAAAAAACGCACCTTATATTTTCTTGTATTAGGTATATGTCATATACTCATACAATAAATAATATATTCTTAATCTCATATATAATATACGTATCCATATTCTATATTTAATATGGTTCGATAGTATAATATAATTGTCTAATATGTAATATGTATGTAAAAATTTCCACTATCTAAGGGATTTAGAGTCTCTGACATGAGGAAAAACCAAAATAAAATAAAAATGCATTAAAAAATACATATATTGAAATATATAAAAAGTATATATATATATATATATATATATATGTATATATATTATGTACATTGTACATATGTATTAGCGGATGCAACAAAAAATAAGAATTAACATGTAACAACTATATATAAGAAAACTAATAATAATTTTACACACCGTTATGAAATTAGCCCGAAAAACCATCCCGAAAAAAGCCTTTTAAAGAAATGGTGTGTTTCTCTACTATGTACTACTATACAAATTCATAGTAAACCCATAGAAAAAGACATCTTTTTTCTATGGTAAAACGAAAAATATGATGAGAAAAAAAGTACTGAACAAAGCAAAATAAGGTAAAAATAAAAATCGAACCAAAAATATAATTTTTTTTCGGGCTGATATATTTTGTTTATATAATTTTGTTTACTAATTTTGACGGCGATTTTAACAAGAAATATAATAACAAATAAATAATTTTATTATTATGTTTTTAGCGCTACTAACTAGAATGAAATTAATAAAATCAATAATATGTCCCGCTAAAATACAAAATATTATTGTATCCAGTATTTTAGTTAAGATTAAAATAAATTTAAAATAAAATATTTTAGTTCCAATTCGGTAATTTTTATTGAAATTCGGTAATCTTATTCTGGCTATAGCGCCGATCACAGAGATTGCCCCCAAGGTTGGCGACTGACAAGTGATTGCTGTAACTATTGAAAATTTAATTTAATTTACCCCATGCCTATATCAGGTGGAACTAAAAGTTTATGAATTTTTGATTGGGAACTATTTCTAATTTTTATTGAAATTTGGTAATCTTATTCCGGCTATAGCGCCGATCACAGAGATTGCTCCCAAGGTTGGCGACTGACAAGTGATTGCTGTATCTATTGGAAATTTAATTTAGTTTGCCCCATGCCTTTATCAGGTGGAACTAAAAGGTTATGAATTTTTGATTGGGAACTATTTCTAATTTTTATTGAAATTCGGTACTCTAATTCCGGCTATAGGGCCGATCACAGAGATTACCCCGAAGGTTGGCGACTGACCAGGGATTGCTGTAACTATTGGAAATTTAATTTAATTTACCCCATGCCTATATCAGGTGGAACTAAAAGTTTATGAATTTTTGATTGGGAACTGTTTCTAATTTTTATTGAAATTCGGTAATATTATTCTGGCTATAGCGCCGATCGCAGAGATTACACAGAGGTTGGCGACTGACACGTAATTGCTGTACCTATTGAATTTTAATATAATTCGACTTATACTTATATTAGATGGAACTATTGTATATAATTAATTGTATTTTATCAGATTTTTTAATGAAATTCAGTAGTATTTTATTATCAGATTTTTTAATGAAATTCAGTAGTATTTTATTATAAATATTATTATATTTTTTCATAAAATTGCCTATCAGGTTTGTGACTGACACCTGATTACTAGTAGGATTTAAGGTGGCGCTAAAAGTTTATGTTTTGTAAACTACTGTTATTTTTTAGTAAGATTGCAGGGATAACCTAAGGATAGTAATTTTTACTATTGAGTCGATTTGTGCTCCTTTGTTTCCTTAAAATTATTTAAAAATGTGTTTCTGTAAAATATCAATTGTTTTTTAAAGGTAAAAAATTCACTAAAAAATGTATTTTTGAAATGATTTATTTTGTTTGGACACTTTATGGTTGTTTGGCATTTTATTGTTGGCAAAACAAAAAATGTATCCGAAAAAATATTTCAGATTTACCTTAGGCTTTCAATAATGTGAATAACAGCTTTAATCAAAGTTTTATAAGAAAATAATGTGGCTGCGTGTGTATGTGAGTGGAAAGCTGAAACAGAAACCGAATAGAAACAAAATTTTATAGTTTCTGCTTAGGACATGGAAAATTTGTGTATAAGCAAATTTAAAATAATGAGCTTTATTACTTTCAAAATAATTTTTACAAATAACCGAATTGAATTCTGGTGGGTGCATCATATGACTTTATCATACTAACGATTATATCCGAATTAATTATCGTTGCGCAGCAATTAATATCTCAGGTTCTACATAAAATAATTTATATATATTTATATACATATATATATATATATATATATATATATATATATATATATATATATATATATATATATATATATATATATATATATATATATATATATATATATATATATATATATATATATATATATATATATATATATATATATATATATATATATAGGTTTATATATATATATATATATATATATATATATATATATATATATATATATATATATGTATATACATATATATATATATATATATATATATATATATATATATATATATATATACATATATATATATATTTATTATTATTTATACATAAAATGGAAAATTAATAATAATTAACATAACGAAAGCTGTATGTTCACTTTATCATTAGAACATCTGACACCCTCTCTAACCACAAGAAGCTATCATGAAACAAACATTCAGCTTTTCATATCATAAAGTAACATGTTACAACATTATACATGTATATATTATAATAACTCCTTCCACATTTCTACAAAATTTTCTGACAAATTTCCAAATTATAAAAATCATTCCATCATACTGTCAAAAATATATTTTTCAAGCAGAGATACAAATAAGTTATAATTTTAACTTTACTTCGCATCCATTTGATTTGATGCGGTACATATATATATATATATATATATATATATATATATATATATATATATATATATATATATATATATATATATATATATATATATATATATATATATATATATATATAAATAAATATATATATACATATATATATATATATATATATATATATATATATATATATATATATATATATATATATATACATATATATATAGATATATATACATATATATATATATATATATATATATATATATATATATATATATATATATATATATATATATATGTATATATATATTTATGTATAGAGGGAGTCCAAAAATTCACTGACACTGGTAGTGCCGTTAGATTCCTTGATCCAAACTTTTCCAAGCTTTTCAAGTTATAAGCGTTTAAACAGAATCTTTCCGAGAAAATCGGTGACTGATGTGACAAATATTACAGTCATTTGAAAGCTTTTAAGATTTCCTTTCTAACAAAGTATAACTAATGCCGTAATGAATCTACAAAATATTTCTTGATATGGAACAAATTATTTTATATTCCAAAATTTAATTTAAAAAAACAATTGCTTTCGGACGCTTTCATGTGTTAACATCCTTTTATGGCAATACACATTTTTAAATATTAAAATAGCCCTAATTTAAAGCATTCCGAAAAGCTATAATCTATCATTATTGTAAAAATTGTTTTATCTAAAATACGTAAAAGTTTTACAGTTAAATTTCAATTTTCCCAATTCAATAAACTCAAGTGAAAAATAAGAAAATTGTATGTACAACTATAAAGAATTGAGAATAAAGGAAAAATGAAGGTTTATATTCAAGCTATTACATTTTTTAGATAAATTGATTACCACGACTAGAACAAATGATAGGTTTTCGAGAAGCTCCATAATAAGGGTATCTTATTTTCTAAAATTCCTATAGTCATAGAAGGATTTTAAGGAATGAAAGCTTTCAAAAGCTAATTTTTTTTAATAATTTTTAAAATCGAAAAGTATTTACGGCAATAAATATACTTTGTTTGAAAGAAAATTTTATAAGCTTTCAAATGCTTGAAATATTTTAAAGTACTAGTCATCAGTTTTTGTGCTATAGCAGTTTCTTCAAAACAAGACAGTGTACTATGTACATTGGAAGGCTTTTGTTTAACCGTTTCATAAATATTTAATTTTATAAGCTATTAAAGCTTTTAAAAACTTTTGTTTGTCTTAGTCTGGGTCTACACAATGTTAAACTTATATTATTTAATTGACAAATCGAAACGAAATTTTAATAAATACTTGGACTAAAATTTATATATTTTAGCTGAAATATTAAAATTTATTAAGAAAAAACAAAACAAGCTGGTTTCTAATAACTATTATACATAAAATAAACATCTAAATAAAATTATATCATTCTTCTGCAATTTAAATAAAAGTTTTAAGGATTTTTTAATTAAATTAATACGATTCAAACATTATATTCATCACAATTTTCAACAAAGATATTTCTGTGAAAGGGTAAATAAATATAATTAAGTAATAGACATAACTAATGACATCAGCCAGAAGACAAATCTTCATTTCATTGTCTGTAGTTTAATATGTAGCTTTCTATAAAGCTCATCATACGCTGGCACATTTCTTAAATCTTCTTAATCGGAAATTCTAACATTATTCTACATTATAACATTATAATAATAATAACAGTGTTAAAGGCCATTACTGGCCCCTTACTGAATCAACAATCTGGCTCCAACGGTTTCGATCCTGAGCTTGGTCTTCATACTGTCTTAGACAATCTGAAGAGGCCAAGTCGTTCTCTACATCGTGGAGCCATCGTCGCCTGCAACGACCTCTGCGCCTACCATATGGTGGCTCTCCTTTCAGAGATCGCTGCACAATTCGTTCCGGATCAGCACGCAGAACGTGACCGAGCCAGCGTACTCGCTGAGACCTAACTTCATGTACAACATCGGGGATCTTCATCAGATCTCTGATCTCGAAATTGTACAGAGCTCGGTATGTACCATCTATTTCGCGTTTAGGGCCGTAAATCACACGCGTGATTCTTCTCTCAAATGTAAGGAGCCATCTCTCGTACTCATCCGTCAGCGCCCAACTTTCACATCCAAACATAACAACGGGCCTGATCAACGCTTTGTAAAGCTTCAGCTTCACGGCACTTGATAAGTGTTTAGATTTTAGTAGTGGCCTTAGAGGATACAAAGAACGACTGCCAGCTGCCAGCCGCACTTTAATATCCTCACCCACACTGTTATCGTGAGTGATAAGAGAGCCCAAATATTTGAACCTCCTCACTCCCTCAAACGTGTGGTGGCCATTACTAAAATCTGGTGTGCCATTGTCTCTAAAACCAGAGATCAGGTATTTCGTTTTGGACTCATTGATCTGGAGTCCAACAGAAGCTGAAAACTCTACAAGCGGATCAAGTATTTCTTTCACTCCGTTGCTATTCAGTCCAATCACGCATATGTCATCTGCATATGCAAGCACTTTATTGGACTGGCGATATAAGATGTTGCGCTGAGGTGTTTCAGTTTTACGAAAGATGTACTCCAACATGAGATTAAAGAGTATCGGGGACAGAGCATCTCCCTGCCGAACACCCGAGTTAACTGCAAAAATTGTCGATAGCCTGTTCTCAACTTTAACACAGCATTGAGACTGCGTCACTGTCATCCTACACAGTCGTACCAATTTTGTTGGCATTCCTAGGTATTCCAGGGCAGACCACAAACTCTCTCGATTGATCGAGTCGTAGGCCTGCCGGAAATCCAGGAAAACCTGATGTACGGAGATGGATGTCTCATAATATTTAGATAGAATCATCCGCAGCGAAAAGACCTGATCAGTGACTGATCGATTCGGACGAAATCCTCCCTGATAGTCACCAACCAAGCCCTCCGCCAGAGGAGTGATTCTATCCAATAAAATGTATGACAGTAACTTGTATGCTGTGCAAAGGAGAGCTATACCGCGATAATTCTCACACTTCAAGCGGTCTCCCTTCTTGAAGATGGGGCATATCGCGGCCACTTTCCATTCATCAGGCATAACTTCGGTTCGCCATACTAATCGAATAAGGTCGAAAAGACAGTTCCACAAAGTATCCCCTCCGAATATCAAGAGCTCCGAATTAATGCAGTCCACTCCAGGTGAGCGGTTTCGTTTCATTCTCTGCATGGCCTTAGTGAATTCCTCATGGGATGGCTCCTCAGTGCAAATCTCCGCAGACTGTTTTAGAGGTGGCTCAACAACAGTCTGTGACGCATGATGAACATCAAGCAGCTCAGTAAAGTGTCCACTCCATGCGTCAAGTACTGCGTCGATGTTGACACAGAGGTTTCCATCCCGGTCCCGAATGGCGGTTGACGAAGGCCTGAAAGTATGGTGCAATCCAGTAATTCCTTTAAAGAAATTACGTGAACTACGCTCATTGCTGAGTTGTTGTACTTTCAGAACCTCGGCCTTCCACCATTCTCGCTTCTTCCGTCTACAAATCCGCTTAGCTGCCCTTCTTGCAAGAGCTGCCTTGTTTTTCCTTGCGGTTGTGAGACGTTGTTGCACTTCATTATGGGCTATATTTTGTTGCTCAACTGCAAGACGACACTCGTCATCAAACCAATCATTCTTGGGTCTGACTTTCACTATACCTAAAGTCTGTTGAGCAGCACTGACAACCGAAGTTTTCAGTACCTCCCAGACAGAGTTCACGCAGTCAGACTGGTAATTAGCTCCCTCAATGTTGTCTCAATTATAACATTATAATTATGTATAAAATAAATGTATATTCAACTGTTTCAATCCTGTTAATTTGTATACTATATTCTCTATAACATAAGATATCGTCCACACTAGTGATGGATACCCCAAATTCGAAAGCACAAAATAAATTTGCTACAACAATATCGTGGATAGCTCACTAAATTCTGATGGCATATGTTTTATAAATGAAGCACTTCAACATAAAAAAATTACGCGAAAAAGAAATGCGTTTAGATAGAGGATGTGCCTCAGAACTCGAACTAGTTTTGTGTTCATTCAAAAATAGTTGAATAGTATAAGACGTTTTTCCATATGGAACAAAATAATTTGACATATTAAAGGGCAAAAACAGTGTGTACACCATCTATTTAACACATTCAGATGAAGTGTGAAGTGAAACCCATCAGATATATCGTGTGAATAACACGAACAATATATATATACATATATATATATATATATATATATATATATATATATATATATATATATATATATATATATATATATATATATATATATATATATATATATATATATATATATATATATATATATATGTATATATATATATATATACATATATATATATATATATATATATATATATATATATATATATATATATATATATATATATATATATATATATATATATATATATATATATATATATATATATATATATATATATATATAATATATATATATATATGTATATTTATAAATATATATATATATATATGTATAAATATATATACTATATATATATATATATATATATATATATGTATATATATATATATATATATATATATATATATATATATATATATATATATATATATATATATATATATATATATATATATATATATATATATATATATACATATATATGTATATATAAATATATATACTATATATTTATATATATATATGTATATATATATATATATATATAATATATATACATGTATATATGTATATACAAGTATATTTTACTTGAAAATAAACCTCTAAGCATCATAAAACCAGAATTTTGAATTTTTCCATAAATCACAATTTAATATGAGTTCCGTTGCAAAAGAATTCTAGTATACAGAAGTGAATGTGTAGTACGAGTATACATTGGTATACAATGTTACCTTCGTAAAATTTTCAGTTTCTGTTTTCTTGTAAATTGAAAAAATTCTTGTTATGCCGCAAAACTGTGTATACCTATTTCTATATCCAGTTCCAGTTTCTCTTGTTCGTCGTTTAATGTATTTAGAAAGTTTGTTTTTTAACAAGAAAAGCACTTAAGAGAAAAATTGAATCCCAGATTCATTATGTGTATACGTATAATGATAAGAAAACACATTGGTGAAATTTTATATTTTCGTATTAATTTGGGGGTTCTGTTATATATACAAAATATGATTGATGTCTCTAGTAAACTGAACTGTAACAGAAATCGGATTTCTATCGATTTTTGACAGGTAATTATACCATTTTCACTAAACTTTGTGCCATATATCCTCCATTTGAACAGTTTTACATGCAGTGGTATAATGACTATGAATATATATTTACTTTTTCGAATGATATCGTGATTAACAGTCTTGTATAAATTTGGAAATTATTCGAAAATCGAATTTGACGAGCAACATTATTTGAATTGTTGAGGTAATTTAAGGAAAACATAAATAATTTAGGGATTTTTATACCTAATCATTTTTATTCCCACGCTTTAGATTTAACGTTACTTTATAGTATATGTACATAATTATATCAATTGATTTTGCGAGAGGTGTGTTAAAAATTTTTAATATTTTTTAAAATTGCCAATATATAAAGTTTTTACAATTTAATAATTTTATAAATAATAAATTTTAAATTACAATTTTTGAAACATTTTTGGAGATTTTCGATATTTAAATAAACATGCCCATTTTTGAAATGTTTTGTTTAGTTTAAATTTTATATTCCTATTTAAGAAATTACGTACTTTTAAAATATCTAAAATATTATTAGTTTAAAGAATTTCGAATTCACTTAGATTTTATAATTTTGTTATTACTGTTAACCGGAAAATGCAGAAAGCCAAAATTCAGATGCCAAATTCCTTCTACACCAAAACCCGACAATTATAAAATTCGTTTTAGTTAAAACTCATACTATATAGGTGTTTAGAAACAGAATCCTTGGCCTTGACATAGAATTCACAAAAGGCGAAGAAAGACAAACAACGTGAAAAACGAGGTATGTGAAAATGTTTACAAACCTTAGTTTGCGTATCACCATAGGTGGTATTTAGATCATGTACGATTCACATTAATGGATTTTAAAATACTAATTCCCCAGAACCAAAGATAATTGGTTTGGCGTAGGATAGTGAAATGTATTGTGACAACATCTAAAATAGCGTGAAAAACTCGATAAAAAGATATCTAAATAATATATTATTGTAAAAGGTAGTTGAAAATACTAATTAGACAATTAAATGTTAAAGCGAACCAATCGTGGACAGTTAAATGTTAAAGAGAACCAAAGTTAAAGTGAATCATTTGTCATCAGAATAATGGTCTGACTATTCAATTTTTAATAATTGGAAACTTACCCCCTTGAAGTTATCCCAGGATTTCATCCCATGTTTTTTAAAAAAATACCTCTGGCAACACTACCGTAAATAATCCATCCCAGACTTTTTAAAAATACATATAAAATTTATATAGTTTTTTCATCCCAGGATTTTTTACATTTTATACTATCCCACACTTTTTCGTATACAAAACAATATGTATGTATACAGTTAGTACCAAAATACTCATCCCAGACTTTTTTAATATGTAAAATTGATTTGGTGGAAAATAAATTATTATGTGCAAGTCTTTTTAAGGACGGCTAATTTATCTTTGTGATAAGGACCCTGTTAGTAACCATTACGCCAGCTTTAATAATTTTGTGACCGTTGGAATTTCCACCAAATAAATAAATGTAGTGCATTTGCCAACATTTCAAAGTAAAACTAAATCGAAAAAAAATTCGTATGGCCAAACTTTTATAGGGTCGGCTTTTTTCTCATATTGATTGTGTTTGAGACCTTGTTGGCTACCACTGTGCCAGCGTTAATGATGTATTGCCCGTCAGAATTTACGCAATATTAATAAATGTGGTGCCTTTACCAACTTTACAAAGTAAAGCCAAATCGAAAAAAATCGTATGGCCAAACTTTTATAGGGTCGGCTTTTTTCGCATATTGATTGAGTTTGGGACCTTGTTGACTACCACTGTGCCAGCGTTGATGATGTTTTGCCCGTCAGAATTTTCGCAATATAAATAAATGTGGTGCCTTTGCCAACTTTACAAAGTAAAGCCAAATCGAAAAAAATCGTATGGCTAAACTTTTATAGGGTCGGCTTTTTTCGCATATTGATTGAGTTTTGGACCTTGTTGACTACCACTGTGCCAGCGTTGATGATGTTTTGCCCGTCAGAATTTACGCAATATAAATAAATGTGGTGCCTTTGCCAACTTTACAAAGTAAAGCCAAATCGAAAAAAATCGTATGGCCAAACTTTTATAGGGTCGGCTTTTTTCGCATATTGTTTGAGTTTGGGACCTTGTTGGCTACCACTGTGCCAGCGTTGATGATGTTTTGCCCGTCAGAATTTCCGCAATATAAACAAATGTGGTGCCTTTGCCAACTTTACAAAGTAAAGCCAAATCGAAAAAAATTCTGACGGGCAAAACATCATCAACGCTGGCACAGTGGTAGCCAACAAGGTCCCAAACTCAATCAATATGCGAAAAAAGCCGACCCTATAAAAGTTTGGCCATACGATTTTATCGATTTTGCTTTACTTTGTAAAGTTGGCAAAGGCACCACATTTATTTATATTGCGTAAATTCTGACGGGCAAAACATCATCAACGCTGGCACAGTGGTAGTCAACAAGGTCCCACACTCAAGCAATATGCGAAAAAAGCCGACCCTATAAAAGTTTGGCCATACGATTTTTTTCGATTTGGCTTTACTTTGTAAAGTTGGCAAATGCACTACATTTAAACAAGGTCCCAAACTCAAACAATATGCGAAAAAAGCCGACCCTATAAAAGTTTCGCCATACGATTTTTTTCGATTTGGCTTTACTTTGTAAAGTTGGCAAAGGCACCACATTTATTTATATTGCGGAAATTCTGACGGGCAAAACATCATCAACGCTGGCACAGTGGTAGCCAACAAGGTCCCAAACTCAAACAATATGCGAAAAAAGCCGACCCTATAAAAGTTTGGCCATACGATTTTTTTCGATTTGGCTTTACTTTGTAAAGTTGGCAAAGGCACCACATTTATTTATATTGCGTAAATTCTGACGGGCAAAACATCATCAACGCTAGCACAGTGGTAGTCAACAAGGTCCAAAACTCAATCAATATGCGAAAAAAGCCGACCCTATAAAAGTTTAGCCATACGATTTTTTTCGATTTGGCTTTACTTTGTAAAGTTGGCAAAGGCACCACATTTATTTATATTGCGAAAATTCTGACGGGCAAAACATCATCAACGCTGGCACAGTGGTAGTCAACAAGGTCCCAAACTCAATCAATATGCGAAAAAAGCCGACCCTATAAAAGTTTGGCCATACGATTTTTTTCGATTTGGCTTTACTTTGTAAAGTTGGTAAAGGCACCACATTTATTAATATTGCGTAAATTCTGACGGGCAATACATCATTAACGCTGGCACAGTGGTAGCCAACAAGGTCTCAAACACAATCAATATGAGAAAAAAGCCGACCCTATAAAAGTTTGGCCATACGAATTTTTTTTCGATTTAGTTTTACTTTGAAATGTTGGCAAATGCACTACATTTATTTATTTGGTGGAAATTCCAACGGTCACAAAATTATTAAAGCTGGCGTAATGGTTACTAACAGGGTCTTGAACCTTATCACAAAGATAAATTGGCCGTCCTTAAAAAGACTTGCACATAATAATTTATTTTCCACCAAATCAATTTTACATATTAAAAAAGTCTGGGATGAGTATTTTGGTACTAACTGTATACATACATATTTTTTTGTATACGAAAAAGTGTGGGATAGTATAAAATGTAAAAAATCCTGGGATGAAAAAACTATATAAATTTTATATGTATTTTTAAAAAGTCTGGGATGGATTATTTACGGTAGTGTTGCCAGAGGTATTTTTTTAAAAATCATGGGATGAAATCCTGGGATAACTTCAAGGGGGTGGAAACTTGTACCTCCAAACTAGCAAAATGTTTAAAAAAAACGAAACGAAAACTTTAACGTGAATCTATGTTACGTATGCTTGATCTTTTAAGTTTTTTAATTCTATATCGACTAAGCAAAATAAATAAACGAATGTTGCATGAAACATTCATGAAAGGAATGTTCCCTGATTCTGCAATTTGTTAATAATGTTGAGTAAATGGACCAAATTGATTTATTGCTTTCTTCTCATTTCTCTTCTTAATAATAATAACGGATTGCATCAAATATTTCGGTCCTATTATAAAACAATCGTAATTTTGTGACCAGTGTCTACAGGTGAATTAAATAAAATAAGACCGCCTTGAGAACAAATTAAAAGCGGCCGAAACGAAAAAAAAATTAAATTATATTTTTGTGCAATACAATAAAATAATATTGGTAATCATAAATTAAATTTAACATTTTTGGGTATCCTCTAAATGCTTACACAACCATTTCTAAAATAGAAAACATGAGGAGGAATTATTAATGCATCCCTAATTATTCTATAACCATTTTCCACAAAAAAAACGAAAACATCAAAATCATCAGATTTAGTTCTTGTAGTTGGTGGCTTTAATCTTCCAAATATCGTCTGAAATAATGACAAGAAATTGAATTGCATTCTTCCATGTAATATAAAAACTCATGCAGAATCTTTATTCGTTGACTTCATGCTTGGTTTTAATATTAACCAAATTAACACGATTGTCAATAATTTGCGGGTACCTGGATCTTCTCTTCACTTCTGAGACTGATGCTTTCAAAGTAATGGAATCACTGAATCCATTTGTGGTAAGAGATATCACCCATAAATCTTTGGACATAGTATTTGATACAACCTACTGTTGGTGGTAAAAAAAAATCTGAACATGTGCAACAAATGAAATACAACTTTAAAAAGACAAATTTCACCGGTTTACAAGTTTATTTAGAAGCAGTCAATTGGAGTCAAATTTGAAATGGAGATAATGTGAATGCAAATTGTTTCAATATTAAGTACAGGTCTTACCTTGCAAGTATCAAAGGTAAAGTTAAATAAAATCTTAAACAATTAGGGAAATACTTTCGATCTAAACGTGAAATCGAAGGATACCCTCCATCATGACTTAAAATAATACCTGCACTTCGAACGTTAAAGAGATAGCAGACAAGTTTGCAGAAATGTTTAAATTAGAATCAACAATACATTAATTCGTTTGTCCTTCTGTCATATGTGAAGAGGAAGTTGCATCAGCTTGAAGGGAATTTGGAGATGGATGTGGGCCGGATTATATACCCTCTTCTATATTAAAAACCTTTGCGAGTAGCTTGATAAATCCGTATCTTGATCAATCCCCAACCACTGCCGTGTTTCCCGAAAACTTAAAAATTTCAAAGATCATACCAATCATTATATCAGGAAATCGGGAGTAGTCTCATGTTACCGGGGAATTGCCACATCTTCACGGATTCAAAAATTATTTGAGCTAATTGTGTGCAATGTTTTTAAATCACCACTGAAACGTCACATTCTTATCTACCAACATGGGTGCATGCCCGCGTAGCTTACACAGATTTTAGTAAGGCATTTGATTCTATCTGTCATCATAAGGCCCTCCAAAGTCTACATGCATTCGGTTTTACATCCGGATTTATTAATTGGTTCAAATCATATGAGAAATGAAAAGTTATCAAAGTGACATCTGGTGTTCCTCAAGGATCACATATTGGTCCATCTTTATAATTTCCATCGATGGAATAGTCAAGTATGTCAAGTAATAAACGCTCAAATATTCTAATATTTGCCGATGACGGCAAATTTTTTTCATACTATTAAATATGAGCTTGATGCTGAAAAACTGCAAGATGAACTCAATAGACTTAGCGAGTGGTGTGTCCACAATTCATTGCATTTAAGTTTTAAGAAATGTAAAATTATGTCGTTTCATCGTAAAAGAAACCCAATAATTACGCTATATATAATAAATGACATATAAGCTCCTAGAGTACGCGAGATTATTGATCTAGAAGTCACATTTGTTAAGAACGTTAGTTTCAACCGTTATATCGATATTGCTAAAGCTAACGCCATGTTTGGCTTTGTTAAGCGGTGGATCGGGGAATGGATACAATAATTTTACGTACATTATATTATGCTTTTGTAAGATCTTAAGTGCAATATGCTGTAATCATTTGGAACCCCTATTATGCTATGCACATCAATAGAATAGAAAGCATACAAAAAAAATCCTTATATTCCTGTTGAATAAAACTGGCTGGAATTATGATCATACCATTCTATGAAAATCTGGCTCGCTTACCTCCTTATTCTACAAGGTGCAAAGAATATCAAATGTGCATCCTGAAAAACAGACGTCTTCTTCTGAATGCAGCTTTTATCAGAAATATATATTAACATAAGCAGGACTTTGCATAAACATCAATTTTTGGCAACTCCACTCAACCAATTATGGCAACAACAATCCAATTAATAATAATAATAATAGTCAGTTTTCAAAAGGCCATTATTGGCCCCTTACTGAGTCAAATATTTGGCTCCAACGGTTTCGATCCTGAGCATGGTCTTCATATTGTCTTAGACAATCTGAAGAGGCCAAGTCGTTCTCTACATCGTGAAGCCATCTTCGCCTGCAACGACCTCTTCGCCTACCATATGGTTGCTCTCCTTTCAGAGATCGTTGCACAATTCGTTCCGGATCATCACGCAGAACGTGACCCACCCAGCGTACTTGCTGCTGTTTTATTTCATTTACAATATCGGGGATCTTCATCAGATCTCTGATCTCAACATTGTACAGAGCTCGGTATGTACCATCTATTTCGCGTTTTGGGCAGTAAATCACACGCATGACTCTTTTCTCAAATGTAAGGAGCCATCTCTCGTACTCATCCGTCCGCCCCCAACTTTCACATCCAAATATAACAACGGGCCTGATCAACGCTTTGTAAAGTTTCAGCAGTTTTAGAATTCGTTCCGGATCATCACGCAGAACGTGACCGAGCCAGCATACTCGCTGAGATCTTATTTCATGCACAATATCGGGGATCTTCATCAGATCTCTGATCTCGATATTGTACAGAGCTCGGTAAGTATACCATCTACTTCACGTTTTGGGCAGTAAATCACACGCATGACTCTTCTCTCAAATGTAAGGAGCCATCTCTAGTACTCATCCGTCCGCACCCAACTTTCACATCCAAATATAACAACGGGCCTGATCAACGCTTTGTAAAGTTTCAGCTTCACGGCACTTGATAAGTGTTTAGATTTTAGTAGTGGCCTTAGAGGATACAAAGCACGCCTGCCAGCTGCCAGCAGCACTTTCATATCCTCATCCACACTGTTATCGTGAGTGATAAGAGAATCTAAATATTTGAACCTCCTCACTCCTTCAAACGTGTAGTGGCCACTTCTAAAATCTGGTGTGCCATTGTCCCTATCGCCAGAGATCATGTATTTTATTTTGGACTCATTGATCTGGAGTTCAACAGAAGCTAAAAATTCTACAAGTGGATCAAGTATTTCTTTCACTCCGTTGCTAAGTCCAATCCCGCATAAGTTATCTGCATATGCAAGCACCTGATTCGACTGGCGAAATAAGATGTTGCACTGAGGTGCTTCAGTTTTACGAAAGATGTACTCAAACATGAGATTAAAGAGTATCGGGGAACGAGCATCTCCCTGCCGTACATCCGAGTTCACTGCAAAAATTGTCGATAGCCTGTTCTCAACTTTTGCTGATCTATTAATTGGATTTATTAATCCAATTAATAGATCAGCAAAATCATTTAATATGATAGAGGGTCAATTCAAGTTTAATTTATCGAAAAACAGTTTCAAAAACAATTTAAAAACATATTTTCTAAATTTGTAAATAAACATTTTGAAAACTTCTAATCTGAAGAACTTAACTTTTAATTTTTAAAATTTTAATATTATATATAAACTTACATTTTTAATCTTGTGTAATAATCTAAATTTTGAATAGATAGATTATTTGTTTTGCATATGAAATCATATTTGAAATGTATTAAATAGATATCATTAATATAAAAAAATAAATAACAGGTTGGTTTATTTTTTTGGAATATTGAAGGAAATCTGGATTAACTGTATACTTAGTGTGTGTGCCAATCGAAGTTAAAAAGTTAAATATTTTAACTGTGGTGAAAATAAAAAAAATATCCTCACTTTTTAACTGGTTTGCTATGCCAATTGGAAC
>OX596381.1:222372556-222570056 GCA_951394425.1 Tipula unca
AACGTTTTTTTTAAAGAGAAAAAGAGAAAATCATTACTTTAATACTAGAACACTATATATGTATATATAGACATGAGATATTTATAAGTATAATAAGTATAGACTTTGTTATGTAAGAGGAATGTTTTGGGTAATTTCTAATACATATTAGTTTTATTTTAACGATTTGTATAGGAAACATTATGTTTGCTGTGCCTGTGGATTTAATCAAACTGAGATTTGTCTTTGTACTGAGGTTAAAGCTATTCATCTAAAACGTGTACTTAATAAGATTTAACCGGCACCTATGTAAACAACTTCACAAAAATTGTCGTTAGTCTTGGTTAAAGTCACAGCTACAGAGCATGGTGTAGTAACAATCGATGGATCGATCCTCACCATGGCGTATGTAGCTTTTATGATGGATATTTATTTGAGCCAACGACTGATGTTGATGCGATGAGTCGCAAAGACAGAATGATCATTATTCTTCAGTAAAATACCCAATGTTCGAGAAGCAAGGCGTGAACAAAAGCCATAGAAGAGAAATGAGCAAAGGTGAGGCGAGAGAGAGAGAGAGAATACATGATTGATTACTTCACAGATTTTTCTCGAATAAGTGATTGATTACTTCACAGATTTCTCTCGAATAAATGCACACATACTTGGACAATTTTCATGCAACGACGCAATATGGATAGTTCGAAAGTGGAATTGAACGGGTATATAAACGCAACCAAGTTGCAGAGTAAGATCAGTTTTTAAATTCAACCAGTGAACAAGTGAAATAGAGTGAAATAGTGAACTAGTGAAATAGTAATGTGCTAGTGCACTAAAGTGAACCAGTGAGATTGTAAAGAGCTGAAAGTGCTGAAAACAAGTATACATTTATTCTCGAATAAATTTACAGTGTTAATAAAATAGTTCAAGTGTTTTTTTGCAAAATTTGTTAGAACAGGCCGAAATTCGTAACAATAGTTATAGTATTGACTGGTATTGGTTAAATATTTATTGTATTTTGGCTTGTATTGGCTTTTATTCGATTGTGTCTTTTTGGGGCAAAAACTACAGATAACACGTTCATCTAAAGCAAACTTTTGTCTACTCTTTTGTCCGTATATTCTACATAACCTTTTACTAATGGATATAAAATTATTAGAAATAAATCCTTATTACATGCAAATGAATTTATATTAAAATAAATAAGAAAAGTGCTTTTCCAGAAAATTGAATTGAATCCAATAAAACAATTGTCTTATGACATACAAAGAATTAACATTTTAGAAAAATAAAATTTTGTTTTTAAATTATAATGTTTTTTTTTTAAATATTGACCTAACCGTAGTAATAAAGTTGTAACTTATATAATATACGTTTATTCAAGTTATATGCTTATTTTTCGTTTTAGCTTTTTATAACTAAATTTTCAACTTCATATTATTAAACCCAATTACAAAATACGAAAATTTTCATGAAATTTTATAAATAGTGAACCAATCTAATCAAACCAAAAAATCGTTTTTATTCGATCCAGATCGAATTTTGTAATTTTATTTGTATGGAAGTATGCAAGGTAACAAATCTGTATGATTGGTACCTTACTATATTAGTATGTACTATATATTTAATATTAAGATGATATATATAGATATATTCCTCCTTCCGTGAGGAACTAAATATTCAAACCTGTTGGAAAATTTGGGTTTAGCACCATTTTTAGTTTAAATAATATTTGTAACCACATAAAAGTATAATAATTGATGTTTCTTTTGTAAATGCAACCAATTTTTGATTAGTAAATGGTTATTTGAGAAATTTTGGAAGAGTTATGTTTACATTAACATGAGTGAAATACAAAATGATATATTAGGAAACAAGTTTTATAAATATTTGTTGATTTCAACAAAAGTGTGTTTTTAATTGGGATACATTCACGCCGATTATATGTTCTTAAAATCCTCACAATCAATTTTTTTTATATCTACAATCGAACTCAAGCCTCCAGCCAATTTTCAGATCACCATCATCGTTCAAGGGGTAATTTCAATAATAAAATGAATATTTCAGTTTCGATATATATAGATTCAATTAAAATTCCGCCCTGATTTATATGCTATAAAATAATGATACAAACAATGAAAGTGAAATTTTATTCTGCTCATTAGGTATCGCTTTATGTACATTTTACAACTTGAATAGTAAAATTCAATTCATAAATCTTTTATGAATCATTTTTTGTTCGTATCATAACCTCGCTATTATGATATGCTTTATGTAGTCTGTGTATCTGTTTTTTTATTGTCAATTTTTTTATGACTTTTATGACATCCAAAGGAATCAAAAATACCATTTTTCGGTACTGTTTACTTACCCTCTATAAATTAAATCAGATGATCTATCTATATATTATACTTTATATTGTGTATGTTCAACCAGGGCGAAGAAAGTTTAAACAGGTGTTAATAAAAGCTTTAGATGAGCTAGAAATAATTTCCATATTTTTAAAATAGTTTGTGTTGTAAATAAATGGGCTCATAAAAACTCAATTATTTAATGATTTTTACATGCCATAATAAATTGGTCTTTATGATTTTATATATTAGGTTCGTGAAATATATACCTGAACGTTATTTTATCCAGAAATTTTCATGTTGGAAACAATTGTATCAACCAGTGTAGATATTTTATGAACTTTGCGCACGTTTCTCGCTAAATCAAACCTATAGGTAATACGAGATGTTCCATACACTATAAAGCCCTAATCTTTTATACCTTCAACGTAACTATAACTATCATATGTACATATGTATATGTTTTTATGTAATGTGAAGCACCATAACAACAACAGCAACACTTAAAAAGTTAAAACCATTATAGCATTTATAGAAAACACTTATAGAACAAGTAAGTATTATTGATTTTAATATTATTCATAAGTTGGAATTCCATATGTATGTTTGTATGTAGTATGCACATATACACACCAAATCACATAATAATTTATGATGATTTATGATTATAGCTTGTTCATATCACTGCGATTGTTCGTTTTACATCTGCGATTTTGTAAATTTATTGGCATGCACAACAGCTAAATCACATTCCGAAATTTTAAGAATGAAAAACTCGACAACATTAAGACAATATTCCATATTCTATAAATAAACATGTGTGGCAATTATCTATGTGAAATTCAATTCGTACAAAATACAAGATTAAGAGGGTTACATATACATATATTAACATCTTAAATATTCATAAAAACAAATTGAACCTAAATTTTGAAACACGTAAAAAAGGCTTCAAGATGATACATTAAACTAATGGATCCGTCACACTTAAATGGATTGAGAAATGGAAAAAATATTAACTCAATTGCAAAATGTGTGCTACGATGAAAATAAAATCGCCTGATAAAACCAGGTACTGCTATTTTCAATAAATATATTTTTTTTTATTTAATATTAACTCGATGATAAATGCCCTCAAGCATATTGTTTTTGGAGTTCTTTATTTCAGGAACTTTATAAAATTATGTACGTATAGGCAAAAGGGGCGACAGGCAATAAGAAATTTGACTCTATATAAATACTTTTATATATTTGAGTTTTTGTAGTTAAAGAAATACATTGGTCGATACTCTTCAGTTTTGTATATGTTGCTGACGAAATGCAGTAGTTTTCAATATTTATGATTTGTAAACGTTCTAAAAATATGTTTTTAGTTATTTAATGTATTGGCATACGCATATAATGCGAGCGAGTATTATAGAATAATAATGTTCCATGTGGTTGGAATAATTAAGCAAGTTCAATAAAATAATAAAATAATTTAGTAGGGTCATTTATAGGGCTTACAATATCGGATCAAATTTGAAATACTGGTATCTCTTAAATTTTTCGAAGCACTATACCAGTATTGCATATTTTCAAAACTACCTATACCTTTTAGTTTAGTTTTAGTTTTATTTAACATAATGCTGATTTTAGATGGCCTTACATGAATATTCAACTTAATATCCAACTTTAGAGTTCTTTAAGAACATAAACCGAAATAGGTATAGATTATTTTCTCCTGTGACTATAATCCCAATGACGCAAAATGACTTTAACAAGTAAAATTGTGCAAACGTGTTATCGTCCACAACTTAAAAGAAATTTGTTTTTAAAATTAACTCGAAATTCATGAATTAAATGATACACAATATTTAAACATAGTAGTCATGAGTTACGCTATATGTAAGCTTAAATGAATCAGATTTAAACTAATATTTAAATTTAATAGAAATAATTCTTGCTCTTGGTTGAGCAGTTTATAAGTTAGGCAAAAACTATGCGATATAATTATAGTTCATTAAATTTATGGAATCGGTTAAATAGGCATAATAATAAGCCTCAATAAACAAAAGAATTTCGAATAAGTTTACGAAGCCAAAATAATTATATACCTTCCCTCTTTCGTCTCGACAGTCTCCACGGTAATTCAGTAATAAAACTAAAAATGAAAAATAAAACAATAAATTTAAAAAAATAATAATTTCGTTTTCGGTAGGAATTGTTTAAACTGTTTAAACACATACTCGTACGTGTTTGGAAATTTCGTCTTACGAAAAAGTTTTGGTAAGTTTTTCCTTTGTTCCTTCATAGCCAAATACTTTTGACTAAAGACGAAATTTTCGTAATGAGAGAAATTTTTTTAGTCTGTTTTTTTAAATTTACATTCAGTTTTATTAATATCTTCATTATTATTATGTTGAATCATAAATTCAAAAAACGATAAAATATTTTGGGAACAAATTAAGTAGTATTTTTTCTTGTGGGTTTCTTCAATTTTCTTTTTTTCTATTTTGGTATTGTACATAAAGATGAAATTTAACTATTTAGAAGTTTATAGAATAATATACACCTTTAAGAGAGATTTTTTTGTATGATTGTAAGACGAATACTTCAAAAAAGTATATTTTCAACTATCCACCAGCATCGTCCATAATCTTCGTTGGAATCTTTTCTGATCCATTATGGATATTTTGTGTCTCTCTAAAGATTCTACTGATAAATAATTATAAAATCAAAGGGTTTGACAAACTTCTTTTTAAAGTTTTTAAAAAGATTTTAAAAATTATCAATTTTTATTTTATTTTACTGTGTTTTAACTTTAGTATCATTTACTTTTTAGCTTTTCTTTAACTGCTATAAAGAAATTTTTCTTGTTTTTATAAGAATTTTTTTTTCTCTTTTTTGATATTAAATTTCATAAATATAATCTCCCAAATGGATTTTTTTGAGATGCAATTTTTAACATTTGAAATAATTTTTTTTCTTATTAAAATTGATCATTAAATTAATATAAGATTAAATATTACAGTTTATGGCGGCTGCTATTTAAACAAAAATATTTTTTTAAAATGGACTGTAAATTTTTATAGTAACATATTTTGATTAAAAAAAATCGGGAATCCTGCAAAATTTTGCAATAATTTTTTAAACTTTTTATTTTTGTTCCTGTCGTTCTAACGAAAATTGGAATATTTTAAGTTAAATGATTCTCATTTTACTCCATGTAAATTAGATTTTATTATCTTAAAGTTGTATGTAAAAGTATAAAGTAATAGGTAATTTACCGGTATAGCTAGATTACTCTTAATATTATGTGGATTAAAATAAAATATATATTAAATTAAAAAGTTTATGTATGTAGTATGTATGACCTTTTTAAAACGATCGATATATTTCGATTTATTCCGTCAACAAATTATATCGACTGTTTCTGATGTTTATTTTGGCATAGTTTAAGTCGTTTCGAGTTGTGATATGATTTTTCGATTTATTCCGTCAATAAAATTATATCGACTGTTTCTGATGTTTATCTTGGCATAGTTTAAGTGATAAGAAAAATTGTAATAGTAACGTTCACTTTTAAACTTCAATATGTTATACACATGACACGTCTTAAATTATAAAATTATGTCGGATTATAAATAATTTTGTTTATTCCATGAATTCATGTATACGTTAACTCTAACTTAAGTTTTTGATTTCTTATATATAAATATTTTTATTTATCCATAATGATTATACCTATAACTTGATAAGATTTTTAGGTAGTGATATCTTATAAGTGGTTTTAAACGTCTTTCTTTTTATTATTTTTATATTATTGAGATAGGTATATTAAACATGACTTGAAATTAAGAGAGTTTAAATGAATGTTGTTCATTTTAATGTTTTTGTGTAATCTTTTGTCACTATATAACTTATTTTAAATAAAAAACTTTTATTTTTGATTTTATAGTTTAATTTTTCCTTATTGTGACAATTTTTATTTTTGATTTTTTCGGTAAATCGATTTCGACTTGCGTCTTCCTCAGTACCTTGTTAACTATAACTATAAGTTAAGAATAGTTAACAAGGTACTGAGGAAGACGCAAGTCGAAATCGATTTACCGAAAAAATCAAAAATAAAAATTGTCACAATAAGGAAGAATTAAACTATAAAATCAAAAATAAAAGTTTTTTATTTAAAATAAAATATGAAATTAAGAGATTTTTCCTTTTAACGGCTACAGGTCCGAGTTTTTAATTGACCATCTACACATTGTATAGCTCCATGTCAGCCGGTACTGACATGAACGATGGTTCGGCCCATGGATTCTGCACTCCAACAGAAGATCATAGATGTGTTCTTAATCATCCTGATCGAAATCATGAATGAATAATCAATTTTGCATCCTGCCTCTATTGGGATTCGAACCCGGTACCTCCCGATCAAAACGCCAAAGCTTTAACCACGGTGCTTTTATTCTACTGCTGTTTTTTTATTTTTACAAATAGTTTATAGTTTTCAATAATGTGTGTATGAATATGTGTATTTTATATATCTTCACTGTACGAAATAATGCCGGAAGGTAGAATATAAGTATTCCTGCCGGTTGTTAAGCACATCTAAACACATATTTAGAAAAATGATTTTGTATAAAGTTATATAGTCTTAATTGTAAGTAGTAGTTATTAAAGGACGATATTTGTAAATGATAATTTGTTTTAGTTAATTTTAAAACTCCCTTGCCAAGTATATAATGAGAACATAGGTGAATTGAATACAATTAAACTGGTGTCTTTCATTGGGTCTAATGAGTCCATGTTTTCGCAAGATAATTGTTAGTCAGGAGATTTACAATTTATTTGAGCTCCTTTGAAGATACCTTCATCTCAATGATTAAATGCTCGATTGTTTTCTCCTTATTGATAAAATAATGTCTATACATATAGTCTTGTATATACGAAATTTACAAACGAATACTTAATAATCTTAAATTGAATTGTATAATGTTTTGTTTCGCAGATTTTAATTTTTTCTGCCATAAAAAAATGTTGCTGTCATTTATATCCCATTTTCTGATATAAATTTTATCGAGTACATATATGTATATATTTTATACATGATACCGAAATATATTTTTAGTTTAGATAAAAATAAGTTATTGATTAGAAATAATCTAAACACCTTTTGGAAATGTGTAATTTCGAAAAATGTTTTTTAAGTGCTGGTGATACTAAGAATTAAATTTCAGATACAAATCAAATGCAATATACTTCCAGTATAACTTTACGTTAAGCAACTATTTGGTATGAATAATTAAACAGACGAGCTTTTCACTTACATCATTTATAACACTCGACACTCCCTTCTGTCAACTCCAAATGAGATGTTAATTTTTTAGGTCACTGATCATGAATTAATTAAAAATATCCGATAAAAAATGTTTTTAGTAAAATATAACAACAGTTTGATGATGTTATCTCTCTAAATTATTATTACGATTATTATTTTTATGCTTTTCAGAGAAAAAATATGTACAATAATAAAAACATGTTTTCTTTTTATCCTTAACTGAAAAATTTTCATTTAATTTTAATTTTCGTCATTAAAAATTAAAAGTGAATACAATTTTTGGGTTTGGCTTATATTGCAAAACTTTTCTTTTTATGTATATACATACATTGTATTTAATGAAAATTAAAAAATTGGGTTTCTTTTGTCCAATTTTCCTGCATGTTATTCTATCTTATTGTACTTAATATGTAGTGTAAACTTAAATTATCAAACAAAAATAATTATAATCATTGTAATAATATAATTAATATATGAATAGATGCTGCTCTGCTATCGAGAACAACAAACTCTTGACATCATAGAAGTGAATATTATGTTCATGTGTTTGTTGCTAGTTATGAATATTTAGCTTTATCTATAACAATTTATTACGATTATATGTAATTTATTCACATTTATTTAAACCTTATTTTTGTTTTATCGTTGAAACCAAATAATGGTAAAGAATTAATAATTTTAATTTTTTTAACCTATCTCTACTATTTTGAAATAGCTAGCCAATATACGATCAAAAAATATTCGGCTAGTTAAACTCCATCTAAAAGGCAAATATATATTATGCAAAGGATAATTATAATTATAATTATATTATGCGTGTATTAAAAAAAATAAATATGTTGTGAAGTGATACTTTTGCGGTGTGAAATCAGTATTAAATGTGTGTCCAAGGTTGTTGCAAAAAAATATAGTAAACTAATTAATTAAAATATGTATGTAATTTCAATTGATGACGGTTGTGAATTTTTCGCTATACGTCAGCGCTCACTTTAGTTTTTTATAAAATTATATTTACTATAATTAATAAATAATTTTGTATACCTTGGAATTTAAATCAAATTAATTTTGAGAGTACAATTTTAATGAAATGTTATTGAACGATTTAGTATCATCATTATGTGTATTATAGTGAAGCTTGTAGAACTAGTACAAAAGTAAATTGTTACTAAGATACGTATAACTGAAAATTAAATTTATATGTATTTTTATTAATTAAAGAGTAAGTATTAAGTAAATTGTTGACTCAGTAAGGGGCCAGTAATGGCCTTTAAAACTGTTTTAATTGATTCATATTTGTCATTTGCTCCAACCGCGTTAATAATAATTGTTTGGCTTACAAAATCATAATCGTTATTTTCTCGCCATATGTGCCAAAACATAAGATACAATGCATTTAAGCGTGAAAAGAAATGTAGGACTATAGCCGTATCAAAATTTTATTCATTTTTATGAAGAGGAATTCATTTATATGAAGCAAAATGAAATCTTGACTTCACTTTCATTAGGTTGTCCAGAAAAACTCATAAGTTAGACATAGGATAAAATAACAAAGAAGGAAGTTGACGACATTATGATTTCCTATAAGTGAATTGTTGATCATTTAATAATAATATAAATAAATACTTATGTATTTGTAATGTGAAGAAATAAGCTCAAATATGTATTATAAGTTGTGTGTTTATAGCTTTATGAGTTAAATTGTAATAATTGTTTAGGAAAATATAAATGACGTTTTTTGATATATTAGAGTCTATTTATTTTAATCTAATGAAATTAAATTGCAATTTAATCTGTCAATTTTTACTTCTGCCTTGTTTGGAATCATGTAAGTGAAAAGTGCCCGAATATATTTCGGCGATAAGTACACTTGCAAATTAAGGATCTAATCTTTTCAACAAAGCTAGACTTTTACGAACCTATAATCTTGAGAATGATTTTTTAAGTTAACGAGACTGGAGTTCAATTAAATATTAAATTACTGGTAGTCATGGAGTTTTCACATTTACGAATTTTGTAATATTGAATATAGTTTGGACAAGTTACCAATTTACCTAGAGCAAGGGAAATATAACTTTAAAACGCTATAAAGGTATGGATTAAAGTTGCGAATAGGGTTTGAACTTTTCATTTTTTCAGTATTATTTGAAACTTATGCACGCAGTAACCATAACAAATTCAGGAGTGACTAAATGGCACTAACTATGCTTACTTAGAAATGATAAAGAAATATATAAAACAAGCGAAATTACAACCTCCAGAAAGCACAGATGGACTAAAAAAAGATGTTTTCGTGTTTTACCCATTCATAATAATTAGAGCGTGTTGTGGTGAACTTTTGTATACGTAATCCTTGGTTTTATTATTTTCGGTTATTAGAGGGAAGGGGTTTTCATGTACATACATATTAGTTACCGCATGAATAAATGTATCCATTTGTTTTGATGTGGAAGGAGAACTGTGTACCAATTTTTTTACTCGTTTTAAAATATATTAAATCCGCCATAATTGAATTGCAATATTACATTAACAAACTTCTTGCGTCTTTTATTTTATTCGGAATACTTAATTTCGAACTTTTTCTTTCCTTAAAAACAAAAAGTTTCGTCTGTCGAAAAAGTTTATTATATACTCAAATAATGTCTTTAAAGTTTTTGTGGTATATTGTATACATATATAAATATATATATATATATATATATGTATATATATATATATATATATATATATATATATATATATATATATATATATATATATATATTATATATATATATATATATATATATATATACATATATATATATATATATATATATATAAATATATATATATATATATATATATATATATATATATATATATATATATATATATATATATATAGATGACGCTGCCAATAGCCATGTGCGAGATGAGCATAAACACGAGTAGTTTAATATTATAGTAAAAGATTTTTTTTTAGCTGATTATCATAACTTTACTTTAATACTCTACGGTAAAATAAATATAATTCACCAAACTTCAAAATTAAATGTAATAATTTTGAATAATCAAGTTGTGAATTGTACAACAGAAAAACAAATGGCAGTATACGTTGGAGAAAAATGAATAGAAATCTTTTAAGAATAATAATTTTCACTTTATTTGTTTTTTTAAATGTGGTTTTGTATGTGGTTATGTGACGCATACAAAGTGACCTAAATGACGTAAACAAATATATTCGTTGTATGCAAAACAAAAATATAGTAAAGCCATGCGGGAGATTATGGCTTCATTCATTATGTTCGATTGTGAAGAAATAGAAACCAGAGGCATGATTGCAGGTTATGTCTAGTGGTTGCTTAATTTAATATACATATAGATCGGAATATTCCACTGTCATAGAATGTAAATCATTAAAAATAAAAAAATTGTTTACAATATACGATATTATTATTATATACGATATATTCTGCTTGAAATATTTAATTGTTTATTTATTTCTTTAGGAGGGAGCGAATTTTAAATTTTTTTTGTTAAATAATGAAAATTATGTTTTATTTATTTAGTTGATATATTTGTTTATTTAAAATGTAATAATAGTTTTCACAAGAATATACAATAAATTCGTAAAAATATTATTATAATTCTTGTTTCTATGGAACGAAGGAGGAAGTTTCCAACTCGACAACATAAAGTGTTCTAGATTTCTAATTTTGTAATAATAATTTAATCACTTTTGTTCTGCGGAGGAGGGAAAGAAGAAAGAACCAAAATATATCTTTATACTTATTATTAGACATTCAGTTTGATAAATCACCGATTTTTAAATAATTTATAATGTGTTTGATGAACTCATAGCACAATGTTAAAAATGTTTTAATAACGATTTCAATAAATAGTTGACGAGATAACCAATATGGCAATTTTTTAACCCTATAAATCTGTGTTCTATTTACAAAATAAAAATATCTTATTATTTTTCAACTAAAAATCAAACTTTATAACCTCCACCCACGATCTCGCGTGTTTTAACAATTACGTTGGAAATTCATAATAAATTTGATTATTAAATATTTGCGTGTTGAAATGGAAATTAACGTTATAAAAGTGGAGATGACTAAAATGTAGTTTATTTAAAAGTTATTAAAGTGTTCACCGAAAAATTTTGTCTAGTTCACATATAATTTGGCAAACGTTGCAATTTTTCTTGTGACATTGTCTAATAAATAAATAAATAAGTGACATATTAATATTATTTGAAGTATTTAATATAATATAATAAATAGTTAATTATAACTATTAGTATATTCTGGTCACATTTTATTAATAAATATATATTTTATTAATAAACACGGCATTTTCAAATAAATTGAAGAACAAGTTAACAACTCTTATGATTGAAATATAATGTTTGCAATTACTAAAATTATTACATTTTCTTATTATTCACGCACATCGACTTTTATCACATCTGATGTTATTATTATCATGGTATATACAATACAAGTTTATGCTCTGAAACACTAGCCTAGTTCCAACAAATCACTTTAATTATAGGTAAACCACAAAATATAATCCTAACAATTTATAGTTTTTATTTTAATCCGCGTTATTTACATCGAGTATTATTTAAACGAAAATTCTAAATTAATAATTTTACAAAGCGCGCTGTACAGAAGCCATCCATTGCACTGCCAAAAATCACTTCTCAAAGAAATCACTTTCGTTCGTCAGCGCTAAGGCCTATCGATTAGACCCAATAATTAAAAGTAAGAAACAGAGAACTAATATTTTATGGAAGATAATTACCATGATTATTTTTGAGGAAATGAGCCATATGTTGTTTTTGGAGTATCGTTATTCTTTTTTGGTATATCCTCTTTACGTAACTATAAATCCCTTTGCTATTGAATATTATTGAATTTTAAATAGTTAAGAAACTGAAATCAAATTTCTCAATTGAGTATCAAATCATCATAGATCTATAACTTGATGAAAGCTTCCTTTATCCTTAGTTTATGTGGAGGTGAGAGATGTTTTGGGTTTAACTGTCATTCCACAACTATTGCATATATAATTTCGGTCCGTATAGACAACACAACACAATTCATTAAATAAATATTTTTCCCAATTCAATATTATTTTCGAAAATTAACACTCAGCAGAGAAGATAATTTTCTTATATAAAAATTTTTTGTATTTACATTCTGCAAAATGCTTTTATCTCTCACACCCAACCCCAAATCGATATCCCGCCCAAACAAATATGTTTCCAATAAAAATTGTGTTTGGAATTTAATAAAATAAAAAGTAGTATTATAATAAATTAAAATTACTTAAATAATATTCTATTTTTTATGTATATGTACGAGTATGTACATATATAGTGTTAGCTTTTAAGGCTTTTATTCTAAATAAATATTTATTTAACATATTTAAAAATAAAACGGCAAAGTTCGTGGTGTGTTGTTGACTTTCTGGTAGATTAATTGGATTTTCTCTCTAAATGCTGCAACAATCAAGTGAATAGATAGCCATATATGAGTACAATTCTGTTGAATAGCACCGGTCATTTTTCACACAATTATGTCTTGAAATATTTTTCGGGATCAAAAGTTGGTTGATTGATGGGTTTTTGGTGAAATGTCAATATCATTCATTAAAATCTCATTATAAGCACAATTAACTTCTTCGTACAAAATATAAATTAAAAATTAAAGTTTCATTTATACGAACAGATTCAGTTTTATTTCTCATCGCAGATCACTTTTTTGCAACTGCTTATAATAAAAATTACATTATCGCTCAAACACAAGAAATTATAATTTTTCGTATTTATAATTCGTCATCTTTTCAATCATTAAGGAATAATAAAAAAGAGAAGAAAATTGGGAATATTTTATTTTACATCGTCTTTTTTATCTAAACTAATTTTTTTTGTAATGTTTCAAAATTTAATTATAAAAAGGATATAATTAAGTCCAATTTCGGGTTATTCTTAAATTTCAAATTTCGTAATCATAATGAGGTAAATTGGTGTACTCGTCAACAGTAAAATATTTTTTAATTAGAGGCACAAACATTATCTAAAATATTACATCTACACTAGTACATATTTAAACATTTTTGCTGCAATGAAAAAAGCCTAAACGACGACAATAAAAATATTTTAATTTCTTCATTTTTCTGTTTTTCAATGTTCATAAAACATTTAAATTTTCTTCGTATCTGTCTTGTAAATTACTTTAATAACTACAGAGTACAACTACCTTTGGTTATGGCAGTTAATGTTAATTTCGCGTTGTGTTTTCCATCACCCCAGGAAATGATGTATCACAACAACATATTAAACTGTGGTGTAGGTAGTGTGTTTACCTACACCACAGTTTAATATGTTGTTCATTGACCCAAAGATTCAAAAATTTAAAAATGAAGGTAGCTGTAGTTTGTGTTGGTTATTATAATATAATATGTTGCTTTTGTGTTCTTTTACGCTACAAAAGTATACAATAGTTAAATGAGTGTAGAAAAGCTGAAAGAAGAAAAAGCACAGGAACATTTGTTTGGTTTTAAACACTTCCTATATTGTCCATATTGCCAATGTGAATTCATTTATTTAAGTTTTTTTTATTGGAGATTAAATAAGATTAATCTTAAAAACAATAACAACTTGTTTTATTAAAATAAATTGAATTTGCTTAGTCAGTATAACTAAAGCCATCTTAATAAATATATAGTAACTTTGGTTTAGTATAATAATAAATTGGCTTACGCTGAGTTCAATGTACCAAATTTAAAGACTCAAGAGGCACATATTTAAATTAGAAGAAACTGAGAGTAATTCCGGTCATGTGTGCCTGAGAAAATAGAATTTGAATTAGAGCATTTATTTTATTGAATGATTATTTATTAAATTTTTTGAGGGTGATGTAATTCAAATCCATTACTTTAATCATTCGTATCAATAAACACAATTTTTTTTATTGCAATTCCTCATTTTATGTTAAATGCTAATCTGAATCTGCATACTGTTACGATTGTGGCGATACCTCTATTTGAGTAGTGAATCTACCGTAGATTTAGTAAACTGTAGTAGATTAGATATGTTTCTAGTACGTTAGATATGTAAACTGCAGTGGATTAGATATGTGTCTAGGCTATTCAGGAATAGTTTAGACACTTCTCGAATAATGTGGAATATTCTAGTAAATTAAAATGTGTAATATAAATACGAGATGAAATGGCAGGGTTTAGTTAGTTGAACTTAGATCGCGATAGAGTTAGTAAGAAGTAAACAGTGAAAGAGTTAGTTGTGTTTTAACCGTGATCGAGTTAGTAGTAGTAAAAGTGAAAGTTAAGTGTTATTAAAGTGTAATAAAGGAATTATTGTGAAATAAAGTAAATGCGGGAGAAAAGTGAATTAATTAAATTACTGTTTTGTATAATAATTCGGAAATAAATAAATTAGCATATTGTTCAGAATTAAAATTGGTTGTATTATTCACAATCCAGTGATCGCATCTGGTTTGACAAGGCTGGAACTTAACAAAATTAAATCAACTACGAATAATATTATTAATTAACCATTCAATTCCATTCAGTTTTCGTAAAAAAATATTTTTCTAAAGTACAACATAAAAAAATAAAAAATTGTTAATAATAATAACAATCTGATGATAATAATCATTATAATTAACTGCAATGTATAGCAAAGATAGTAGACGGAAATCTATATAGGAGAAAAAAAAATGGGTTGGTGTATAAGTTTTTGGGTTAACTATTTTCTCATTTCCCAAAAAACTTAATTGCCCGTCTAGCTCAACCACGATTCAAACTCAAGAATTTTCTATTTCCGAAAGATTTTCATTGGAAGTTGCTACACAAAAGGAAGAAAAGTTTTATGATAGTTTGTTCCGTTTTATTAAAAATATACTTTCCTATTTTCCTCATTCTTTTTTTCGTATGTCGTCGTTTAATAATATTTATATACGTATATACGTATATACATATATATATATATATATATATATATATATATATATATATATATATATATATATATATATATATATATATATATATATATATATATATATATATATATATATATATATATATATATATATATATATATATATATATATATATATATATATATATATATATATATATATATATGTATTTATATGCTACGATTTTCTGGTCATTTCATTGAAAAATACTATATCGTAGACATAAAAGATGACACTTACAACCTAAAATGATAATAAAAATAGTTAGTTATATACAAATCAATTTTATATTTCATAAAATTTATATTCCATATGAATAATCTAATTCTGCATATATCACAACACAACCTGGAATTATAACCGAATTATTATCATATTTATATTTTATTGAATAATATTGAACTATAAATTAATACTTATCAATAATAATTTATTTCAATTTTATTCACTTCATTCTATTTATAAACAAAACATTTAATTAATTACGTAAAATGTCAATTCGATTGACATTCAAAACCTTACAAATGTTAATTAGTTTAACTAATACGAAAACATATACGTCTACTTTTTCGTTTGTCATATACTCGTACATTCAATACGTATACATATTAAATTTAGATCCATCTATTTGAATTATATAAAAGTAAACCATGATTACGTTCAATAACTAGCTTAAGTTTAATTACACAACCTATCTTAAATAATGTAAACTACATTTCTTAAAGTCATTTTGTTAACACAATATATTTTTCTCTTAATAAAATAACCATCAAATTGTTCATATCCAATCAAATAAAGTAAATTAATTACTGCAAATAGTACCCAGTTGTACACACAAAAACCAAGTTTTATTTGAATAAGGAATCAACCAACCAAAGTTTATTGCACCATCAAATCAAGTTTTGTCAATTAGAGTTTGGGAATCTAACCTATTGGTATAAAACATACTACATTTCAGTTATGTACATACCTGAATTATTTTAAGATATGTGTAAACATTAGTATTCTGTGCTGTTAACATTTAATGCTATGTTGTGTATAGATGACATTTTGTTAAAAAAAATACATTTAAAGAGAAAAGGAATAGGAAAAATAAAAATATTAATGTAAATATGTATTGATCTTACAAGTTGAACATTTCGCGTCCACTGTTCGTACACCTTGGGCGTTTATCGTTATTTTTGATTTTTCCGAAATATTTAAGTTAATAAAGTCTTAAGACACTTTTGAAGTGTTAAATCATCGTGATTTTTTACCTGAAAGTAGAAATAAAATTATGAATTACTGTATCAGTAAAATTATATTTTACTATTTGTAGATAGAAAATTAGTTAAAATTTATAGATAAAGCAAATAACACTTATTTGGCAAATTTAATTATACTTAAATGCGAAGTCTCATAAATTTAAATCGATAGAAATAATCTTATTCATAAAATCACAACAAAATGATTGAAATATCATTAGATACAGTCGAAGTTGGTTAAGTAAATCTTTTAATAGGCATTCAAGCCGCGTATATGATACAAAAAAAATATTCTGGTGCACAAAAATTCACCACGAAGTTAGCTATCTGAGTTGAAATATTCTCAACTCGAATAAAATTTCACCAGGATAGCCATTTTAACAAAATTGAAAATTATACTTGTGTTGCTATTTTTTAGTCAATGGAACATATTTTGCCTAAAAAAATTTTCCTTTATCAGAAATCCAAAAATAGCAACTTGTTTTGTTGCTCGCAATAGAAAAGAGGAATTACATGCCATTTTCCGTACATTCATACACATTTGTGTTGGTTTTAATGGTGGACTGGTGGTAGATAATTGTATACAAAATTTTTGTAAAAATAGCCTAGGCCTTGCTTTTGAATAAAGGAGAGAAGTAAAAATATCATTGGTTGAAATGAGATAACATAACCAAATAATGTTATTGTTAAAAAAAAAAAATTAATGTGCCATGAGAAAAATGTTATTGGTGAGAAAGAGACATAAATATTAAAATAGCTGAATACACAATTTTAGTGCCTTGAAGCTGCACCAGCCAAATCAGCCCGCCACAACGAAACCTAGCCCATAATTTATTACAATTTTATTACAATTTATTACACCAAGTCCCGATTTTATTACACTCGCCGTTCGCGAGAAAACCGTGGGCGGTGTAACTTCAAATTGAACCTACACCACCACTTTGTAACTTTTGATGTAATTATGATATCAAGATGGGGTTTCGTTGTGGCGGGCTGATTTGGTTGGTGCAGGTTCAAGGCACTCACAATTTTAATGTTTGTTAAAGTGGTTTTTTCAGATTATTATATAAATTTGTGTAATATAAAATGCGAACAACAAAATAATAATTAACGAATTTGACTATGAGTTCTACAATTTTAGGTTGCCTATTTTTTGAATATAATTATGGAATAATAATTTTAAATATAGAATCCTAAATCATGATAAAGAGAATTAATTAATTTAAGGATGTAATAAACCGTATTAAAGAATTTTAGTATAGCATTTTATCAAATTTTTAACTATTTAAAAAAAAAAATTAAAAAAAATATTGCTTCTAATTTATTAGAAATTGGCGGCTCGGATAAATGTCTCCTTTGATAGATATTCTTTTTTGTTTCTTCAATTTTGTTGGTTTGATGGAAAATACATATCTAAATTAATTAATTTTTTTGCTCATTTACTGATTTGTTTTATCCATTGCTAATCGACCAAACGAAGAAAATATCTCTGTTATGCCTACATATATGAATATATATTTTAAAGTATAGGATTATTACATCACATAAACTCATTTTGCTCACTTTGTCAAAGGTATTTGATTTCCTTGTGGAGAAAACATAAGAAGAGGTAAAATTTTTTAATTTAACCAAAAACTGTTTATTTAAAGTTTTGAAAGTATATACAAAATTTAATATTTATTGGAGTTTTTCGTTTCCTTAGAACATATGAATTGTTAAAATAAAAATATATGCGGTACAGTATAATATATGTATATACGGTAATACAAACAATTATTCATATTGTTGATATTCTCTATGAAAAACTAATTAATTTCTTGTACACATAAAAGTCAATTTGAAAGACAATAGTCAATTTTCATAGACGAAATCAAATTTAATTTTTTAAGCTGATGAAATACAAAGGGGAAAGGGGACATTATAGTTTGGGGCAATATGACAGCTTGAAGTGTAGAAAATGTTGAGTTTATTGACCAAAAAATTTATAAATTAGAATTTATTGATATATGTACTTAAGATAAACTTCGCAGCACGCAGTTCGGTTTTATTTCCATCATATAATATTCCAAAACACACCTCATGTGTATAGTTAGTGAAAATTTACTCTATAACTGGCGGAATCGCTTTATCAGCCACCCGCAATCGCCCGATCTTAACCCCATTAACATCTTTGGGGCGTTTTGAAGCGCAACATCGAAAATGCACAAAATCTCCAAGAAAGCTAATCTAACGAAGCGAATTTCGAAGGAGGGCCCAAATAGATATCAGTCAGAAATTGGTGGAATCAGAGCATCGGTCACTTTACATTTTCTTAGTTTTTCCAAAAATGAATTTAATTTGAATTATTTTAATAATTGGATAATCAATTTGAAGGCCGAAATAAGCTTACGAGAAAATTAATTTCCATAAAGTTATAGCGAATACATTTTCAAATGTAATATGTCGCGGTATAAGGCGTCGCCTCTTTGTTTGCGATTTTAGAGTTTCCGTTGATTTATGCTTGCTCGCAGTGCTACGAGCTCACTATAGCTAGAGTAATGCACGAGACATCGTTTGAAAGGTAAACAATAAGCTGCTATATATGTACATGCTGAACAAACTCGAAAAATCTTGCAAATCTTGTTCTATAATGACACCCATATATTCAGATTACATACGATTGTCACTTTCTCACTATATCGAAAAATATACGAGTATATGTACTCGTATATAAAGGTTTTTTTTTTATAGAGTTACATAAGTTTAAATCATAATAAAACAAAAAAATATATTTTTAATATCAATGAAACGGGATTTATTGGATAGAAAATTTTATGACATTACTGTTTAAATATGATTTTGGCCATGTGACCGCCACGGCTCGCGCTCATTATCAAACGGTACAAGACATTATGGAAAGTGATAAAATATTAAGAAAAAATTTTTATGAATGGGTAATCAACAAAGAGCAACAACCCAAGATTTTTGGTTTCCGGAGAAGATAATTTTCAAAGATGAAGCTACGTTTACTCGGGACGGATGTATAAATTTACACAACATACATTTCTGGTCATCAAGCAATCCCCATTTTAAAATTGTAAACAGATGAATTAATAATTTAAATAAAACTTTATGTTTTAATTAATTTTTTGAATTTATAGTTTACTTCCTTATAGTGACAATATTTTTTTTTTTAATTTTTATGGTATATCGATTTCAACTTTCGTTACATCAGTACCTTTTTAACTATTAAAATAGTTAAAAAGGTACTGATGATAACGAAAGTTGAAATCGATATACCATAAAAATTTAAAAAAAAAATATTATCTCTATTAAAAAAAAAAATTAAAACATAAAGTTTTATTTAAATTAATTTATCCAGTGACAAAAGATTATACACAAAACATAGTAAAAATGAATAATATTCATTTAAACTCAATTAATGAATTACTACGACCGATCATACTTCCAGACAGATTAGATGGACTAAAATATTTAAATTAAAAAAAACAATTTGAAGAACTATTGGAAGAAGTTCCATTGATAAATTTACGATCTATATATGGTTATGGATGTGAAGTATTCCACACTTTTTTCCACAGTAATACGTATACAAATCTTATTGGAATCAACCATATCATATTGGATTCTAGCTCAGTTTTTATGTGTTGGTGCATAATGTACACTGTTATGAATTCCAAGAAATATAATATTAAATTTCTATTTAAAAAATCGATTTAAATTAGAAATATAATTTTTATTTTGATATAATATTTGTAAAAAATTGAATTAATGCGATACATAACTCATAACTTGAGATAGCAATATTTAATTTTTACATATCTAACTATAATTCTGTGCGATCTAATAAATTGAGCGGCTTAATGTTAATTAAAAAATGGGAATAGTAAAAATGTTTAACAAGAAACCATTTTTAGGCACAGTTTAAATGAAATATTAAATTAATTGGAATTATTTTTTTAATTTATTACATTTTTCTACTATGTCAACCAAAAATAGGAGTACTAAAACAAGAAAGCAAAGATCCAAACCATCCAATTGTCAATGAGTTTTAGAACAGCATACTTATACATTATTCAATTCAAATTAGAATCATACAATCCCGCATTTAAAATGAAATAAGTCCGATTAAATAAAGAATAAAGTAAATATTTGAATTTGTTCGAATATCAATATAATCATTTACATAGTGTACTATCGAAACCTGAGACCAAATCTCTGGGTAGGGGTGCAAAAAGCTCCTTAACAATTTTATTCGAAATAGCAATATCAGCTTCCCGATTAATTTATTCCTGGGGTTAGGGGGTAGTTTTTGGCCTTTGTGGATTAGTATTATAGCCATCTACCTAGTGTACTATCGAAACCTGAGTCCAAATCTCTGGGTAGGCGTGCAAAAAGCTCCTTAACAATTTTATTCGAAATAGCAATATCAGCTTCCCGATTAATTTATTCCTGGGGTTAGGGGGTAGTTTTTGGCCTTGGTGGATTAGGGATATAGCCATCTACCTAGTGTACTACCGAAACCTGAGTCCAAACCTCTGGGTAGGGGTGCAAAAAGCTCCTTAACAATTTTATTCGAAATAGCAATATCAGCTTCCCGATTAATTTATTCCTGGGGTTAGGGGGTAGTTTTTGGCCTTGGTGGATTAGGGATATAGCCATCTACCTAGTGTACTACCGAAACCTAAGTCCAAACCTCTGGGTAGAGGTGCAAAAAGCTCCTTAACAATTTTATTCGAAATAGCAATATCAGCTTCCCGATTAATTTATTCCTGGGGTTAGGGGGTAGTTTTTGGCCTTTGTGGATTAGTATTATAGCCATCTACCTAGTGTACTATCGAAACCTGAGTCTAAATCTCTGGGTAGGCGTGCAAAAAGCTCCTTAACAATTTTATTCGAAATAGCAATATCAGCTTCCCGATTAATTTATTCCTGGGGTTAGGGGTAGTTTTTGGCCTTGGTGGATTAGGGATATAGCCATCTACCTAGTGTACTACCGAAACCTGAGTCCAAACCTCTGGGTAGGGGTGCAAAAAGCTCCTTAACAATTTTATTCGAAATAGCAATATCAGCTTCCCGATTAATTTATTCCTGGGGTTAGGGGGTAGTTTTTGGCCTTGGTGGATTAGTATTATAGCCATCTACCTAGTGTACTATCGAAACCTGAGTCCAAATCTCTGAGTAGGCGTGCAAAAAGCTCCTTAACAATTTTATTCGAAATAGCAATATCAGCTTCCCGATTAATTTATTCCTGGGGTTAGGGGGTAGTTTTTGGCCTTTGTGGATTAGTATTATAGCCATCTACCTAGTGTACTATCGAAACCTGAGTCCAAATCTCTGGGTAGGCGTGCAAAAAGCTCCTTAACAATTTTATTCGAAATAGCAATATCAGCTTCCCGATTAATTTATTCCTGGGGTTAGGGGGTAGTTTTTGGCCTTGGTGGATTAGGGATATAGCCATCTACCTAGTGTACTATCGAAACCTGAGTCCAAATCTCTGAGTAGGCGTGCAAAAAGCTCCTTAACAATTTTATTCGAAATAGCAATATCAGCTTCCCGATTAATTTATTCCTGGGGTTAGGGGGTAGTTTTTGGCCTTGGTGGATTAGAATTATAGCCATCTACCTAGTGTACTATCGAAACCTAAGTCCAAACCTCTGGGTAGGGGTGCAAAAAGCTCCTTAACAATTTATTTATTATTAGTATTTTATTTATTTATTATTAGTTTTTGGCCTTGGTGGATTAGGGATATAGCCATCTACCTAGTGTACTACCGAAACCTGAGTCCAAATCTCTGGGTAGGGGTGCAAAAAGCTCCTTAACAATTTTATTCGAAATAGCAATATCAGCTTCCCGATCAATTTATTCCTGGGGTTAGGGGGTAGTTTTTGGCCTTGGTGGATTAGTATTATAGCCATCTACCTAGTGTACTATCGAAACCTGAGTCCAAATCTCTGGGTAGGCGTGCAAAAAGCTCCTTAACAATTTTATTCGAAATAGCAATATCAGCTTCCCGATTAATTTATTCCTGGGGTTAGGGGGTAGTTTTTGGCCTTGGTGGATTAGTATTATAGCCATCTACCTAGTGTACTATCGAAACCTGAGTCCAAACCTCTGGGTAGGGGTGCAAAAAGCTCCTTAACAATTTTATTCGAAACAGCAATATCAGCTTCCCGATTAATTTATTCCTGGGGTTACGGGGTACTTTTTGGCCTTGGTGGATTAGTATTATAGCCATCTACCTAGTGTACTACCGAAACTTGGGTCCAAATCTCTGGGTAGGCGTGCAAAAAGCTCCTTAACAATTTTATTCGAAATAGCAATATCAGCTTCCCGATTAATTTATTCCTGGGGTTAGGAGGTAGTTATTGGCCTTGGTGGATTAGGGATATAGCCATCTACCTAGTGTACTATCGAAACCTGAGTCCAAACCTCTGGGTAGGAGTGCAAAAAGCTCCTTAACAATTTTATTCGAAATTGCAATATCAGCTTCCCGATTAATTTATTCCTGGGGTTAGGGGGTAGTTTTTGGCCTTGGTGGATTTGGGATATAGCCATCTACCTAGTGTACTACCGAAGCCTGAGTCCAAATCTCTGGGTAGGCGTGCAAAAAGCTCCTTAACAATTTTATTCGAAATAGCAATATCAGCTTCCCGATTAATTTATTCCTGGGGTTAGGAGGTAGTTATTGGCCTTGGTGGATTAGTATTATAGTCATCTACCTAGTGTACCACCGAAGCCTGAGTCCAAACCTCTGGGTAGGGGTGCAAAAAGCTCCTTAACAATTTTATTCGAAATAGCAATATCAGCTTCCCGATTAATTTATTCCTGGGGTTAGGGGGTAGTTTTGGGTCTTTGTAGATTAGGGATATAGCCATCTACCTAGTGTACTACCGAAACCTGAGTCCAAACCTCTGGGTAGGGGTGCAAAAAGCTCCTTAACAATTTTATTCGAAATAGCAATATCAGCTTCCCGATTAATTTTATCCTGGGGTTACGGGGTAGTTTTTAGTCTTGTTGGATTAGTATTACAGCCATCTACCTAGTGTTTTACCGAAACCTGAGTATAAACCTCTGGGTAGGGGTGCAAAAAGCTCCTTAACAATTTTATTCGAAATAGCAATATCAGCTTCCCGATTCATTTATTCCTGGGGTTAGGGGGTAGTTTTGAGTCTTGGTAGATTAGGGATATAGCCATCTACCTAGTGTACTACCGAAACCTGATTCCAAATCTCTCGGTAGGGGTGCAAAAAGCTCCTTAACAATTTTATTCGAAATAGCAATATCAGCTTCCCGATTAATTTATTCCTGGGGTTAGGAGGTAGTTATTGGCCTTGGTGGATTAGGGATATAGCCATCTACCTAGTGTACTACCGAAACCTGAGTCCAAACCTCTGGGTAGGAGTGCAAAAAGCTCCTTAACAATTTTATTCGAAATAGCAATATCAGCTTCCCGATTAATTTATTCCTGGGGTTAGGGGGTAGTTTTTGGCCTTGGTGGATTTGGGATATAGCCATCTACCTAGTGTTACTACCGAAACCTGAGTCCAAACCTCTGGGTAGGGGTGCAAAAAGCTCCTTAACAATTTTATTCGAAATAGCAATATCAGCTTCCCGATTAATTTATTCCTGGGGTTACGGGGTAGTTTTTAGTCTTGTTGGATTAGTATTATAGCCATCTACCTAGTGTACTACCGAAACCTGAGTCCAAACCTCTGGGTAGGGGTGCAAAAAGCTCCTTAACAATTTTATTCGAAATAGCAATATCAGCTTCCCGATTAATTTATTCCTGGGGTTACGGGGTAGTTCTTGACCTTGGTGGATTAGTATTATAGCCATCTACCTAGTGTACTATCGAAGCCTGAGTCCAAATCTCTGGGTAGGGGTGCAAAAAGCTCCTTAACAATTTTATTCGAAATAGCAATATCAGCTTCCCGATTAATTTATTCCTGGAGTTAGGGGGTAGTTTTTGGCCTTGGTGGATTTAAGATATAGCCATCTACCTAGTGTACTACCGAAACCTGAGTCCAAACCTCTGGGTAGGGGTGCAAAAAGCTCCTTAACAATTTTATTCGAAATAGCAATATCAGCTTCCCGATTAATTTATTCCTGGGGTTACGGGGTAGTTTTTGGTCTTGTTGGATTAATATTATAGCCATTTACCTAGTGTACTACCGAAACCTGAGTCCAAACCTCTGGGTAGAGGTGCAAAAAGCTCCTTAACAATTTTATTCGAAATAGCAATATCAGCTTCCCGATTAATTTATTCCTGGGGTTACGGGGTAGTTTTTGACCTTGGTGGATTAGTATTATAGCCATCTACCTAGTGTACTATCGAAACCTGAGTCCAAATCTCTGGATAGGGGTGCAAAAAGCTCCTTAACAATTTTATTCGAAATAGCAATATCAGCTTCCCGATTAATTTATTCCTGGGGTTAGGGGGTAGTTTTTGGCCTTGGTGGATTAGTATTATAGCCATCTACCTAGTGTACTATCGAAACCTAAGTCCAAACCTCTGGGTAGGGGTGCAAAAAGCTCCTTAACAATTTATTTATTATTAGTATTTTATTTATTTATTATTAGTTTTTGGCCTTGGTGGATTAGGGATATAGCCATCTACCTAGTGTACTACCGAAACCTGAGTCCAAATCTCTGGGTAGGGGTGCAAAAAGCTCCTTAACAATTTTATTCGAAATAGCAATATCAGCTTCCCGATTAATTTATTCCTGGGGTTAGGGGGTAGTTTTTGGCCTTGGTGGATTAGTATTATAGCCATCTACCTAGTGTACTATCGAAACCTGAGTCCAAATCTCTGGGTAGGCGTGCAAAAAGCTCCTTAACAATTTTATTCGAAATAGCAATATCAGCTTCCCGATTAATTTATTCCTGGGGTTAGGGGGTAGTTTTTGGCCTTGGTGGATTAGTATTTAAGCCATCTACCTAGTGTACTATCGAAACCTGAGTCCAAACCTCTGGGTAGGGGTGCAAAAAGCTCCTTAACAATTTTATTCGAAACAGCAATATCAGCTTCCCGATTAATTTATTCCTGGGGTTACGGGGTACTTTTTGGCCTTGGTGGATTAGTATTATAGCCATCTACCTAGTGTACTACCGAAACTTGGGTCCAAATCTCTGGGTAGGCGTGCAAAAAGCTCCTTAACAATTTTATTCGAAATAGCAATATCAGCTTCCCGATTAATTTATTCCTGGGGTTAGGAGGTAGTTATTGGCCTTGGTGGATTAGGGATATAGCCATCTACCTAGTGTACTATCGAAACCTGAGTCCAAACCTCTGGGTAGGAGTGCAAAAAGCTCCTTAACAATTTTATTCGAAATAGCAATATCAGCTTCCCGATTAATTTATTCCTGGGGTTAGGGGGTAGTTTTTGGCCTTGGTGGATTTGGGATATAGCCATCTACCTAGTGTACTACCGAAGCCTGAGTCCAAATCTCTGGGTAGGCGTGCAAAAAGCTCCTTAACAATTTTATTCGAAATAGCAATATCAGCTTCCCGATTAATTTATTCCTGGGGTTAGGAGGTAGTTATTGGCCTTGGTGGATTAGGAATATAGTCATCTACCTAGTGTACCACCGAAGCCTGAGTCCGAACCTCTGGGTAGGGGTGCAAAAAGCTCCTTAACAATTTTATTCGAAATAGCAATATCAGCTTCCCGATTAATTTATTCCTGGGGTTAGGGGGTAGTTTTGGGTCTTTGTAGATTAGGGATATAGCCATCTACCTAGTGTACTACCGAAACCTGAGTCCAAACCTCTGGGTAGGGGTGCAAAAAGCTCCTTAACAATTTTATTCGAAATAGCAATATCAGCTTCCCGATTAATTTTATCCTGGGGTTACGGGGTAGTTTTTAGTCTTGTTGGATTAGTATTACAGCCATCTACCTAGTGTTTTACCGAAACCTGAGTCCAAACCTCTGGGTAGGGGTGCAAAAAGCTCCTTAACAATTTTATTCGAAATAGCAATATCAGCTTCCCGATTCATTTATTCCTGGGGTTAGGGGGTAGTTTTGAGTCTTGGTAGATTAGGGATATAGCCATCTACCTAGTGTACTACCGAAACCTGATTCCAAATCTCTGGGTAGGGGTGCAAAAAGCTCCTTAACAATTTTATTCGAAATAGCAATATCAGCTTCCCGATTAATTTATTCCTGGGGTTAGGAGGTAGTTATTGGCCTTGGTGGATTAGGGATATAGCCATCTACCTAGTGTACTACCGAAACCTGAGTCCAAACCTCTGGGTAGGAGTGCAAAAAGCTCCTTAACAATTTTATTCGAAATAGCAATATCAGCTTCCCGATTAATTTATTCCTGGGGTTAGGGGTAGTTTTTGGCCTTGGTGGATTAGGGATATAGCCATCTACCTAGTGTACTACCGAAACCTGAGTCCAAACCTCTGGGTAGGGGTGCAAAAAGCTCCTTAACAATTTTATTCGAAATAGCAATATCAGCTTCCCGATTAATTTATTCCTGGGGTTAGGGGGTAGTTTTTGGCCTTGGTGGATTAGTATTATAGCCATCTACCTAGTGTACTATCGAAACCTGAGTCCAAATCTCTGAGTAGGCGTGCAAAAAGCTCCTTAACAATTTTATTCGAAATAGCAATATCAGCTTCCCGATTAATTTATTCCTGGGGTTAGGGGGTAGTTTTTGGCCTTTGTGGATTAGTATTATAGCCATCTACCTAGTGTACTATCGAAACCTGAGTCTAAATCTCTGGGTAGGCGTGCAAAAAGCTCCTTAACAATTTTATTCGAAATAGCAATATCAGCTTCCCGATTAATTTATTCCTGGGGTTAGGGGGTAGTTTTTGGCCTTGGTGGATTAGGGATATAGCCATCTACCTAGTGTACTATCGAAACCTGAGTCCAAATCTCTGAGTAGGCGTGCAAAAAGCTCCTTAACAATTTTATTCGAAATAGCAATATCAGCTTCCCGATTAATTTATTCCTGGGGTTAGGGGGTAGTTTTTGGCCTTGGTGGATTAGTATTATAGCCATCTACCTAGTGTACTATCGAAACCTAAGTCCAAACCTCTGGGTAGGGGTGCAAAAAGCTCCTTAACAATTTATTTATTATTAGTATTTTATTTATTTATTATTAGTTTTTGGCCTTGGTGGATTAGGGATATAGCCATCTACCTAGTGTACTACCGAAACCTGAGTCCAAATCTCTGGGTAGGGGTGCAAAAAGCTCCTTAACAATTTTATTCGAAATAGCAATATCAGCTTCCCGATTAATTTATTCCTGGGGTTAGGGGGTAGTTTTTGGCCTTGGTGGATTAGTATTATAGCCATCTACCTAGTGTACTATCCAAACCTGAGTCCAAATCTCTGGGTAGGCGTGCAAAAAGCTCCTTAACAATTTTATTCGAAATAGCAATATCAGCTTCCCGATTAATTTATTCCTGGGGTTAGGGGGTAGTTTTTGGCCTTGGTGGATTAGTATTATAGCCATCTACCTAGTGTACTATCGAAACCTGAGTCCAAACCTCTGGGTAGGGGTGCAAAAAGCTCCTTAACAATTTTATTCGAAACAGCAATATCAGCTTCCCGATTAATTTATTCCTGGGGTTACGGGGTACTTTTTGGCCTTGGTGGATTAGTATTATAGCCATCTACCTAGTGTACTACCGAAACTTGGGTCCAAATCTCTGGGTAGGCGTGCAAAAAGCTCCTTAACAATTTTATTCGAAATAGCAATATCAGCTTCCCGATTAATTTATTCCTGGGGTTAGGAGGTAGTTATTGGCCTTGGTGGATTTGGGATATAGCCATCTACCTAGTGTACTATCGAAACCTGAGTCCAAACCTCTGGGTAGGAGTGCAAAAAGCTCCTTAACAATTTTATTCGAAATAGCAATATCAGCTTTTCGATTAATTTATTCCTGGGGTTAGGGGGTAGTTTTTGGCCTTGGTGGATTTGGGATATAGCCATCTACCTAGTGTACTACCGAAGCCTGAGTCCAAATCTCTGGGTAGGCGTGCAAAAAGCTCCTTAACAATTTTATTCGAAATAGCAATATCAGCTTCCCGATTAATTTATTCCTGGGGTTAGGAGGTAGTTATTGGCCTTGGTGGATTAGTATTATAGTCATCTACCTAGTGTACCACCGAAGCCTGAGTCCAAACCTCTGGGTAGGGGTGCAAAAAGCTCCTTAACAATTTTATTCGAAATAGCAATATCAGCTTCCCGATTAATTTATTCCTGGGGTTAGGGGGTAGTTTTGGGTCTTTGTAGATTAGGGATATAGCCATCTACCTAGTGTACTACCGAAACCTGAGTCCAAACCTCTGGGTAGGGGTGCAAAAAGCTCCTTAACAATTTTATTCGAAACAGCAATATCAGCTTCCCGATTAATTTTATCCTGGGGTTACGGAGTAGTTTTTAGTCTTGTTGGATTAGTATTACAGCCATCTACCTAGTGTTTTACCGAAACCTGAGTCCAAACCTCTGGGTAGGGGTGCAAAAAGCTCCTTAACAATTTTATTCGAAATAGCAATATCAGCTTCCCGATTCATTTATTCCTGGGGTTAGGGGGTAGTTTTGAGTCTTGGTAGATTAGGGATATAGCCATCTACCTAGTGTACTACCGAAACCTGATTCCAAATCTCTGGGTAGGGGTGCAAAAAGCTCCTTAACAATTTTATTCGAAATAGCAATATCAGCTTCCCGATTGATTTATTCCTGGGGTTAGGAGGTAGTTATTGGCCTTGGTGGATTAGGGATATAGCCATCTACCTAGTGTACTACCGAAACCTGAGTCCAAACCTCTGGGTAGGAGTGCAAAAAGCTCCTTAACAATTTTATTCGAAATAGCAATATCAGCTTCCCGATTAATTTATTCCTGGGGTTAGGGGGTAGTTTTTGGCCTTGGTGGATTTGGGATATAGCCATCTACCTAGTGTTACTACCGAAACCTGAGTCCAAACCTCTGGGTAGGGGTGCAAAAAGCTCCTTAACAATTTTATTCGAAATAGCAATATCAGCTTCCCGATTAATTTATTCCTGGGGTTACGGGGTAGTTTTTAGTCTTGTTGGATTAGTATTATAGCCATCTACCTAGTGTACTACCAAAACCTGAGTCCAAACCTCTGGGTAGGGGTGCAAAAAGCTCCTTAACAATTTTATTCGAAATAGCAATATCAGCTTCCCGATTAATTTATTCCTGGGGTTACGGGGTAGTTCTTGACCTTGGTGGATTAGTATTATAGCCATCTACCTAGTGTACTATCGAAGCCTGAGTCCAAATCTCTGGGTAGGGGTGCAAAAAGCTCCTTAACAATTTTATTCGAAATAGCAATATCAGCTTCCCGATTAATTTATTCCTGGAGTTAGGGGGTAGTTTTTGGCCTTGGTGGATTTAAGATATAGCCATCTACCTAGTGTACTACCGAAACCTGAGTCCAAACCTCTGGGTAGGGGTGCAAAAAGCTCCTTAACAATTTTATTCGAAATAGCAATATCAGCTTCCCGATTAATTTATTCCTGGGGTTACGGGGTAGTTTTTGGTCTTGTTGGATTAATATTATAGCCATTTACCTAGTGTACTACCGAAACCTGAGTCCAAACCTCTGGGTAGAGGTGCAAAAAGCTCCTTAACAATTTTATTCGAAATAGCAATATCAGCTTCCCGATTAATTTATTCCTGGGGTTACGGGGTAGTTTTTGACCTTGGTGGATTAGTATTATAGCCATCTACCTAGTGTACTATCGAAACCTGAGTCCAAATCTCTGGATAGGGGTGCAAAAAGCTCCTTAACAATTTTATTCGAAATAGCAATATCAGCTTCCCGATTAATTTATTCCTGGGGTTAGGGGGTAGTTTTTGGCCTTGGTGGATTAGTATTATAGCCATCTACCTAGTGTACTACCGAAACCTAAGTCCAAACCTCTGGGTAGGGGTGCAAAAAGCTCCTTAACAATTTATTTATTATTAGTATTTTATTTATTTATTATTAGTTTTTGGCCTTGGTGGATTAGGGATATAGCCATCTACCTAGTGTACTACCGAAACCTGAGTCCAAATCTCTGGGTAGGGGTGCAAAAAGCTCCTTAACAATTTTATTCGAAATAGCAATATCAGCTTCCCGATTAATTTATTCCTGGGGTTAGGGGGTAGTTTTTGGCCTTGGTGGATTAGTATTATAGCCATCTACCTAGTGTACTATCGAAACCTGAGTCCAAATCTCTGGGTAGGCGTGCAAAAAGCTCCTTAACAATTTTATTCGAAATAGCAATATCAGCTTCCCGATTAATTTATTCCTGGGGTTAGGGGGTAGTTTTTGGCCTTGGTGGATTTGTATTTAAGCCATCTACCTAGTGTACTATCGAAACCTGAGTCCAAACCTCTGGGTAGGGGTGCAAAAAGCTCCTTAACAATTTTATTCGAAACAGCAATATCAGCTTCCCGATTAATTTATTCCTGGGGTTACGGGGTACTTTTTGGCCTTGGTGGATTAGTATTATAGCCATCTACCTAGTGTACTACCGAAACTTGGGTCCAAATCTCTGGGTAGGCGTGCAAAAAGCTCCTTAACAATTTTATTCGAAATAGCAATATCAGCTTCCCGATTAATTTATTCCTGGGGTTAGGAGGTAGTTATTAGCCTTGGTGGATTAGGGATATAGCCATCTACCTAGTGTACTATCGAAACCTGAGTCCAAACCTCTGGGTAGGAGTGCAAAAAGCTCCTTAACAATTTTATTCGAAATAGCAATATCAGCTTCCCGATTAATTTATTCCTGGGGTTAGGGGGTAGTTTTTGGCCTTGGTGGATTTGGGATATAGCCATCTACCTAGTGTACTACCGAAGCCTGAGTCCAAATCTCTGGGTAGGCGTGCAAAAAGCTCCTTAACAATTTTATTCGAAATAGCAATATCAGCTTCCCGATTAATTTATTCCTGGGGTTAGGAGGTAGTTATTGGCCTTGGTGGATTAGGAATATAGTCATCTACCTAGTGTACCACCGAAGCCTGAGTCCAAACCTCTGGGTAGGGGTGCAAAAAGCTCCTTAACAATTTTATTTGAAATAGCAATATCAGCTTCCCGATTAATTTATTCCTGGGGTTAGGGGGTAGTTTTGGGTCTTTGTAGATTAGGGATATAGCCATTTACCTAGTGTACTACCGAAACCTGAGTCCAAACCTCTGGGTAGGGGTGCAAAAAGCTCCTTAACAATTTTATTCGAAATAGCAATATCAGCTTCCCGATTAATTTTATCCTGGGGTTACGGGGTAGTTTTTAGTCTTGTTGGATTAGTATTACAGCCATCTACCTAGTGTTTTACCGAAACCTGAGTCCAAACCTCTGGGTAGGGGTGCAAAAAGCTCCTTAACAATTTTATTCGAAATAGCAATATCAGCTTCCCGATTCATTTATTCCTGGGGTTAGGGGGTAGTTTTGAGTCTTGGTAGATTAGGGATATAGCCATCTACCTAGTGTACTACCGAAACCTGATTCCAAATCTCTGGGTAGGGGTGCAAAAAGCTCCTTAACAATTTTATTCGAAATAGCAATATCAGCTTCCCGATTAATTTATTCCTGGGGTTAGGAGGTAGTTATTGGCCTTGGTGGATTAGGGATATAGCCATCTACCTAGTGTACTACCGAAACCTGAGTCCAAACCTCTGGGTAGGAGTGCAAAAAGCTCCTTAACAATTTTATTCGAAATAGCAATATCAGCTTCCCGATTAATTTATTCCTGGGGTTAGGGGGTAGTTTTTGGCCTTGGTGGATTTGGGATATAGCCATCTACCTAGTGTTACTACCGAAACCTGAGTCCAAACCTCTGGGTAGGGGTGCAAAAAGCTCCTTAACAATTTTATTCGAAATAGCAATATCAGCTTCCCGATTAATTTATTCCTGGGGTTACGGGGTAGTTTTTAGTCTTGTTGGATTAGTATTATAGCCATCTACCTAGTGTACTACCGAAACCTGAGTCCAAACCTCTGGGTAGAGGTGCAAAAAGCTCCTTAACAATTTTATTCGAAATAGCAATATCAGCTTCCCGATTAATTTATTCCTGGGGTTACGGGGTAGTTCTTGACCTTGGTGGATTAGTATTATAGCCATCTACCTAGTGTACTATCGAAGCCTGAGTCCAAATCTCTGGGTAGGGGTGCAAAAAGCTCCTTAACAATTTTATTCGAAATAGCAATATCAGCTTCCCGATTAATTTATTCCTGGGGTTAGGGGGTAGTTTTTGGCCTTGGTGGATTTAAGATATAGCCATCTACCTAGTGTACTACCGAAACCTGAGTCCAAACCTCTGGGTAGGGGTGCAAAAAGCTCCTTAACAATTTTATTCGAAATAGCAATATCAGCTTCCCGATTAATTTATTCCTGGGGTTACGGGGTAGTTTTTGGTCTTGTTGGATTAATATTATAGCCATTTACCTAGTGTACTACCGAAACCTGAGTCCAAACCTCTGGGTAGAGGTGCAAAAAGCTCCTTAACAATTTTATTCGAAATAGCAATATCAGCTTCCCGATTAATTTATTCCTGGGGTTACGGGGTAGTTTTTGACCTTGGTGGATTAGTATTATAGCCATCTACCTAGTGTACTATCGAAACCTGAGTCCAAATCTCTGGATAGGGGTGCAAAAAGCTCCTTAACAATTTTATTCGAAATAGCAATATCAGCTTCCCGATTAATTTATTCCTGGGGTTAGGGGGTAGTTTTTGGCCTTGGTGGATTAGTATTATAGCCATCTACCTAGTGTACTACCGAAACCTGAGTCCAAACCTCTGGGTAGGGGTGTAAAAAGCTACTTAACAATTTTATTCGAAATAGCAATATCAGCTTCCCGATTAATATATTCCTGGGGGTAGGGGGTAGTTTTGGGCCTTGGTGGATTAGGAACATAGTCATATACCTAGTGTACTAACGGAACCTGAGTTCAAATCTATGTCAAAGAGTGCCTTTTATTCTAAATCTCAAAATTATAAATTTAATTTGGATTTGAACTGGTTTCTGAACAAATATAGCGTTCAAATTTTGCGTTGGATTAGGGTCACTATCTTAAGAGAAGACAATGATTTTCTTTTATTCTTAATTGGTTTATTATTATTTAGAAATTATAATTTAATTAAATTTATAATTTTCATAGTGAACATTGTTTTTTTCTTATTAGAATGTAAATTTATTTCAGACATAAACCGAACTAAGTATTTTAGTACCACAAAATTTGTATTAACTATGTAAACAGCGCCATCTAATTATTATATTAATATACTACAAAATTTATATAAATAACCCGGGTACATCAAAAGAACGATTAAAGGTTGGTTTATATTATCCGTTCAGTTCAGCACAGACACGTACCGGTACAGACATCAAGACAAGTATTTATTGATTGATTCGTATTATTTCGCTATGTCGATCGTATAAACTCGTAACTACGTACAGTCAACACTCAACTACGTACAGTACAAACAAACAACCAGCATATAAAAATAAATTAATAAATAAAATTAAATATTTAATATGAGATACATATTTAATCGGATGATAATATCAGTATTATTATAGAATGTTGATAGTAAATATTAATAAAAATGTTGATAATCATAAACCTTTAATAATAATATCTGAAAATAATTTAAATGCTTAGGTAATTAGGTATCTGAAATAAAAATATTTGAAAGTAACGTACATACATTTCTATGCAAAAATCGACCGATTCAGATCACAACAACAATACCAATATATAATAGGCCGTTTCACACCATTTGAGCATTAGTATGAGTAATGGAATAGAAAATACTAAAATTGAACAAAATCATATGACAAAAGTAGATTCTACGTGTTTTTTTGCGCTTAACATTCTTATATCTAAATATATAGGCCTAAAAATAATTTTTCAATGATGATCCTCATCATTATTTACCAAGAGTTCATAATGATTATTTACCAAGAGTTCTGTAAGATAATTTTCAATAAGATTTTGATTTTTACGTTCGTGTGATTTCTACGTTCGGTGTTGTTACGTTAGTCAATAATTCGATAAAATGCATAAATAAATAGTGATGGTATAACTTAACTCTTCTTTTTCATTGATTAAGAAATTTTCGGTTTCTTTTGCTTACGTCGTTCCAATTTTTTTTAATTTTTATTCTTGATGGTACATTAATCACTGAAAATCATTTACTCAAGCATTATCAGAACCGCAATATTTCAAAGAAAAACAATATACGATGAAAAATATATCAATGAGAAAATGGAAAAACGTATTCAATGATTTCATTGTGTTGTTGAACGTATATAAATTTACTAAACCCACAAATGTTTCCATTTAGAACTCATAAATTTTCAGAATAACTTCTTAATCCTTCATTTCATCTTTAACGAACAAAAAAGAAAACCTTTTGTTTCTGCTGCCATTCTTTTGTTTTGCTAAATATCACATTCAATACATATGGATTATTTAAAACACAAATCAATTCCTTTTTTCCCACACACATGTACGTTTAAATCCTTTTTTCCTTTTCAATAACCTAAACATATACATATATTATCCTTCCTTTATGATTTCAGATGGCGTTTGCTGTTTTTTTTGTGGGCTGAATACATACAACGTTCATTTTTCTTTAGGGGATTGTATACATATTGGTGTTGTTGGTCCCCACATCCTATATCCAGAGTATAATTCCAGATAAAACAGAGTTTGATTCCTAACACACACACGCACACACACACACACACACTTGAATAGAAGAAGGGGGAATATCGAAACTATGGTTCCATATCAGGTGAGTGCATTATATAAAAAATATGTTTGCGCCAAATTTAATTTTTTACTTGATATTTATTTTCTTTCACGCGGGGATCGCGCGAGTTACTGGAAATTGTTTTCGTATAAATGCGTAATTATTAAACCATTTAATTTTTTCGAAAGTAACATGATTACTCCAGGATCCTATTACTTAATCATTTTGTATTAAAATTTAAATAATTTCCTTATACAATTACATAATATTTGTTTTTCCCCAATATTCTAATAAAATATTCAATCCTATTTTAGGCTACATATGAATAAAATATTAGATCATATGTAAATACATATACAATGTACATTTATTTATGCTAAATTGAACAATTTTCCCATGTATATATGTATAAGTAAGTACATACACATAAAAAAAATTCCCTTATTATCAAATTATTACTGCAAGAGGAAGATAGTATATAGGGAGCGTATCTGTTGTAGTGCGCGATTGTTAGTTATATATAATAAGCCTAAATATAAACAATTTAAATTGTTAATCATTTCATAATGCCATTTGTTATTTTGGCGGAAAACGTTTAATATGTCGCGGTATAAGGCGTCGCCTCTTTGTTTGCGATTTTAGAGTTTCCGTTGATTTATGCTTGCTCGCAGTGCTACGAGCTCACTATAGCTAGAGTAATGCACGAGACATCGTTTGGAAGGTAAACAATAAGCTGCTATATATGTACATGCTGAACAAGCTTGAAAAATTTTGCAAATCTTGTTCTATAATGACACCCATATATTCAGATTACATACGATTGTCACTTTCTCACTATATCGAAAAATATACGAGTATATGTACTCGTATATAAAGGGTGTTTTTTTATAGAGTTACATAAGTTTAAATCATAATAAAACAAAAAAATATATTTTTAATATCAATGAAACGGGATTTATTGGATAGAAAATTTTATGACATTACTGTTTAAATATGATTTTGGCCATGTGACCGCCACGGCTCGCGCTCATTATCAAACGGTACAAGACATTATGGAAAGTGATAAAATATTAAGAAAAAATTTTTATGAATGGGTAATCAACAAAGAGCAACAACCCAAGATTTTTGGTTTCCGGAGAAGATAATTTTCAAAGATGAAGCTACGTTTACTCGGGACGGATGTATAAATTTACACAACATACATTTCTGGTCATCAAGCAATCCCCATTTTAAAATTGTAAACAGATACCAACATAAATTCACAGTAAATGTATGGTGTGGTATTTTTGGAGATGAATTACTAATTTAAATAAAACTTTATGTTTTAATTAATTTTTTGAATTTATAGTTTTTCTTCCTTATAGTGACAATATTTTTTTTTTTAATTTTTATGGTATGTCGATTTCAACTTTCGTTACATCAGTACCTTTTTAACTATTAAAATAGTTAAAAAGGTACTGATGATAACGAAAGTTGAAATCGATATACCATAAAAATTAAAAAAAAAATATTATCTCTATTAGGAATAAAAATAATAAATTAAAAAAAAAAATTAAAACATAAAGTTTTATTTAAATTAATTTATCCAGTGACAAAAGATTATACACAAAACATAGTAAAAATGAATAATATTCATTTAAACTCAATTAATGAATTACTACGACCGATCATACTTCCCGACAGATTAGATGGACTAAAATATTTAAATTAAAAAAAACAATTTGAAGAACTATTGGAAGAAGTTCCATTGATAAATTTACGATCTATATGTGGTTTATGCATGATGGTGCTCAACCACATTTTGCAAGATATGTACGATCTCACTTAAATACTTTGTTTCCAAGGCAATGGATTGGCCGTGGAGGACCTATACATTGGCCGGCAAGATCACCGGATCTAAATCCTAAGTAATATTTTAGGAAGAATCCTAAGAAACGTTAGTTACTAGAATATATGAAGCTTGTAACGAAATCAAACGAGACAGAATCGTTTTCGCAAAAGTTCGCAATTCGTTTATGAAATGGTGTTTGAAATGCGTAACGGTTAATGGTGATCATTTTGAGAATTTGTTCTAAATATTTCGAAATATTATTATCTTATACCAGTCCTTATTTGTATCTACATACTTGTGTCTAATAAAGAAAATACAAAATTTTTATTGTAATCTATTAATTTTATTAGATAACATAATAATTCAAATATAACAAATAGTTAGTTTTTCTGAAACTTAACAGTCTGAACTATGTTTTCATTAAAAAATATTTATTGTTGTAGGGTAATTGTAAAAAGATAAATGAAGATAAATTTTGTTTAAATTTGAAATACTTTTTAGTTAAATATTCATACCTATTATACCTTATTTAAAAGAAAATTATATTAGCTTTTTAATGATATAATGAGCACTGAGAAAAACAAATGGTTATTTCTCTAGATATTAATTTATCTTTAATACAAGGTACTACGTTGGAAGGCTCCTCTTCAAACGTCTATAACTTGATAGGGAGGCTTTACAGTGCGAAGTGGTAGAAGTAAAGCCATCTTTGCTTTGTCAAGGAATCCAACCGTACTATTCGTGTCAGCTACTTTAGTGACAACCTATATTATATATATATATATATATATATATATATATATATATATATATATATATATATATATATATATATATATATATATATATATATATATATATATATATATATATATATATATATATATATATATATATATATATATATATATATATATATATACTAGCCGAACAGTGTTAAAAACAAAAACAAACACTAGCCGAATAATGTTGGTATTTATTTAAAAAAAAAAAAAAAAAAAAAAAAAAAATTTAAATTTTACCATGCAGTATGCTATCGGTAAAATATATTCCTTTTTATATTTCTCGGAAGCCTCGTATCACCAACTTGGTGGTAATATAATGAAAAATCGATTTAGAAAAAGAAAATTAGATATTATAAATGTAATTTTTCTTTTCGTTTTCAATGCAAAAAAAAAATCCTGAAAGTGGATTGACCGGAATGTTTATGTGCGTTTTTTATATCTTTCCTTTTTTTAATCAATAAATTGCTTTAGGGATTTGCTAAAAGAATTCGTTTTTAAAATAAAAAAATAGTTTTTCAATTTATATAGCGTCGTATCGTAGGATTGTGTAATGTTGGTGGAATAGCGGATGGTGCTTGAATAGATGTGAATTGATTGCGGTCAAATATGTTTATATGATTTGGAAGTGATTTGTTTTTCGTTAAAAATAAAATGAAGTTTAAAAGTTGTATAGTTTAACACTTTAGTAGTCAATTCAGAGTTAGTTCTTCTTTTTTGTCAGCAGTTCAAATTCGATCATCAAATATTAAAGAGCATGAACTTCGTTAATTAAGTTGGCAACTTTCGAGGATTTTTGAAGTTAAACAGTCATATATTATAAAATATATAAATAGGCACAAATCTCGATAATTATACCATAACAATGTATAGGCTTTTTCCAGAAATACAAATTAAATGCATTTTGTCTTTGAAATCTAAATAGCACGGTTAGTAACTAGTAGTGTATTGAATAATAATTCTTGGACTATTTAATGAGTGAAAAATATCATGTAATTTGGTTTTATACATTTTTTGCACGGTTATCTATAAAGAGTGCAACAGTGAAAGTTAGTTACATGGAAATCACAGATGGAGTAACGTGCAATTAAGACATTTAAACATTTATTAATTGATTTTCAAAACGCCCAACAACGGAATGGAACAGGTTATTATTTTAAAAATAAGATTTATAGCAAGACAGGAGCCCTCTATTTTAGGTAATTTTCTAGGTCCTTCGCAATGCATATATTTGAACTTTCTTTAATTGTTGCAAAATTTCTTCGTATTTTCTGAAATTGGATGGCTTATTGTATTGTTCAATTAAAGAACGTTATATTCAATATTTAGCGAGTTCTCTTCTAAAGATGAACTAAACCAAATAATAATGTATATAATAATATATAAATAATAATAATATATATATATATATATATATATATATATATACATATATATATATATATATATACATATATGATATATACAACTTTCATAACTATCCAGATGAAATTAACGATTATTTGTAATTATTTATTTACTTGACTATTATTGTTTTCGAAGAAAACGTACATACATCTATAATAAGATAAAATAGAAAATGGTTGAATAGTTAATTATAATAGATAAAATAGAAAATGTATAATCGTAATTTTCTCCAAAATACTCTGTCAATTCTTTCGAAACATTAATTTAATGGAGAAAAATAAGGAAATTATTTCCTATACTAATTTTAATCACACCTCATTTCCACGTCACTGAAATCTAATTTTTCTTTTTAATATGTAAACTCACATTTTATATTAATTGTTTATCCATATCCCATGTATTGATTTATATATGTATACACAATGCTATATTGATACCTTTGTCAATTATTAAGAGAAAGAGTTACATCTTCTTTTATGGCAATGTGTTTCGTTTTTCTCTAATAAATTCTAATAATAACTAATAAAAAATAAAATTCAAAAGTTTAATTTGAAATTATTACTAAAAATAGAGTTCAAACGGGTTGTAGTAGCCTGTACCGGAAATGTTTTGGAAAATTAATACTCTGAATATGACTTACTTCAATTTTAATTAACTCAAATCGGTCATAAAAAAATGAAAAACTAATAAAGAAAATATATACCGAGCTCTCCATATATTTATTCATAATTTTATTACATTAAACCGACAAATAAATAATACTTTTCGTAATAAAATATTTTGTGTAAATAGCAGCAGAATATCGATTTTTCTAATTTTGATGCTTGTGCGTTTCAAAAATTAAAATTGATGTCGATTAAATATGCCAAAACATACGTCTAAAATAAAATTTAAAATAGTGTAAATCTCTGCTATCAAAAATTACAAAATATTCTATGAAAAAATTGTTTTTTTGCCACTTATGACATCTAATTAAAAAGGGATGAACTAAAAAATACACGATATTTTGTTGATTCCTAAACCATTTTTACATCGAAGATACATTTTTTTCATTAAATTGATTAGTCAGATTATCGATAAAAAAATTAGTTTTCAATTAAATTTTCAATTTTCTCGCTTATTAGAACGAATTTTTATAAAAACGTGTGTTAATCGCTAGATATTATCTTCTTGAGCGTACCCATATATAAAACTTTTACAGATTAGTGGAAAAATGTTGATAAATTTGGTTTGTGAGTGAATGGTTTTTGTCAAAAATTCCTCAAGTTTGAGACGCAATTACGGGAAAACTATAGCGAATTTAAAAAAAAACGTGTGTTACTCGCTTTCAAATATATTTAACTTTGCTATAAAAAAAAAATTAAGTCAATGCCTAAGTTTATGTGGCCATAAAACGATTTGTAAGATACACATGTTAAACATGCTGAGTTGAATTAAGAGTCTTACATTTTATATGAAATAAATTAAATTTTATATGATGAACATTTAATCTGCTAAATAAACTCTGTAACCTTATCTGCAAAATTTGACTTTCGAGAAAATTGAGTTTCAAACTAATTAGTATATTACTTGCTTTTTTAAACGAACTAATAAACCAGTGGTCTTCTTTTATACATGTGATGTGAGAACAATCATTTAATACTAATCAATTAGATTACTTACGATTTTTATAAAGGGGATAAGTTATTTTTATTTCAATCGTCCAAAGGATTTCAATTTCAATTTTACGGAAAAGTTAATTAATGCGCTAATTGCAGTTTCAACATAATAAAATTAAAAAAATTGCCTAGTTATCGTATTAGAAATAGAAATGCTTTATATGTAAAGCAGATGCGGTGTTTATGATTAAAATATTGTGGGTAAGTAGAATTAGATAATAATTTTTTCTAAACGCGTACTTTTGACAAATAAACCTCGTTCTTGTAGAAACTAAACAAGAACGAGATTTATTTTTTCAAAAGTACGCACTTCCATTAAAGATGATAATCGTTTTAATTTGGCTTGCATTAACTCAATTTGACGGAAAATGTATAATTACTATGAGTTTAGGACGGCAGTAATTATGTAGTTGGTGAATAGATAATAAACACACATCCTGCTAAGTATAATAATTAACAGTTGTTGTACTGTTTTGAATTTTCCCTAATCATCATATCTATCGTACATCTATTTGTTATATGTATTTCAATTATAATTTAATGTTGCATACTATTTTTGTCTCAGCTATCCTATAACTATTCAAAAAATCTGTCACCAAGTAAATCGTTAATCAACAAACAAACAAACGAGTGAGAAGCCAAAATCATCTCAAATTAAAATATTTTTTGAAAATTTTATTCAGGCTGATACTACACTGGAAATAGAAATTTTCAAATATGTACATACGAGGGCGGATTGAAAATGAAGCTTCCTAGCGCTAGATGGCAGCACAAACACAACAATTTTTTGTTTTTTAGAAATTGCGATCGATCAAACGTCAGCTGTTAAAATTCACCCAAATTCATCAATTAGTTTATTTGTTGTAGTCGTTTGAAGTAAGCAACTTTTGTGTTTCTTGAAAAATGGAAAAAAACGAATTTCGTGCAGTGATTAAACACTATTATTTGAAAGGGAAAACGGCGAAAAAGACAAAAGAAAAGCTCGATAAACATTACGGTGAGTCTGCTCCGTCAGATTACATGGTAAAATATTGGATTGCTGAATTTAAACGCGGCCGAAGAAGCACTGCAACAATACCACCAACAGGAAGACCAAAAGAGGTGGTTACTGAAGAAAATATCAAGAAAATCCTCGATATCGTTATGAATGATCGCCGAGTCAAGTTGCGTGAGATTGTTGAAATGGTAAACATACCATATGAACGTGGGTTCAACATTTTGCATGAAAATTTGCATATGAAAAAGCTATCGGCAAGATGGATGCCGCGTTTGCTCAGTGTCAAACAAAATCGAGTTCGACAGACCACTTCGCAGCGGTGTTTGGACATGATAAAGCGTAATCCTGTTGATTTTTGGCATCGATTAATTACTGTTGATGAAACGTGGGTCCACCACTACACACCTGAAACCAAAAATCAATCGAAACAATGGGTGGAAGCTGGTGGAAGTGCTGCGAAGAAGGTAAAGGCAGTGAAATCGGCTGGCAAGGTTATGGCCACTATATTTTGGGATGTATACGGAATATTGCTTATCGATTATCTTGAAAAAGGATACACAATCACAGGAAAGTATTATCGGGCATTATTGGATCAATTGGTTGATGCAATCAAGGAAAAACGACCACATTTAAAGAAGAAAAAAGTGCACTTTCTTCAAGACAACGCATCGGTTCACACAGCATTAGATACGATGCTAAAATTACGTGAAATACACTTCGAATTGGTTGATCATCCACCTTATAGTCCAGATTTAGCTCCTAGTGACTTTTTCCTGTTTCCAAACTTGAAAAAATGGCTCACAGGACAAAGATTCATCTCAAACGAAGAAGTGATTACCGAAACTAACGCGTATTTTGAGGGGTTCCCGAAATCGTATTATTCAGATGGTATAAAAAAGTTGGAATATCGTCTTACTAAGTGTGTCGATGTAAAAGGAGACTATGTTGACAAATAAATGGTTTTTGGCAAAAAAAAAATTTGTTTTCCTACAAAGGTAGCTTCATTTTCAATCCGCCCTCGTACATACTATACTTATCACCAGAATATAGTTTTATTCTTATCCATTTACTACATACTATCTCTCTATTTCTCGTTGTTCAATGTACAAGCAGAAAATTTTTTTAAAGAAGTTTAAAGTTAAGATTTAAAAAATCCAAAACTTTACCTCGAATATTTTTTTCTCGTAAAATAATCACCGAAAAAATAAAACGAAACAATAATAAACAAAACGACACAACAAAAATGAAAATAAATAAAATTTAATTTTTATTTAACTCCCTCAAAAAGAAAATGGCAAAGAAGAATACAACGAAGTGAAAAAGGAAACTTTCCATTTATGTTTTTCTTCCGTTTTGTAACTTCTGTACACAACATGGTTTGATTTTCCATCATCTCCTCATCATTATTTATACTTTTTATTTTAAAACACAAAACAAAACAAGAAGCAACTGAAAAAATCTATTCGAAATTGAAGAACAACAACACCAAAAGTTTAAGTTTACTAACAACAAACTCCAAAAAAGAAATTAAATTAAATTAGGATATCTTATTTATTTGTTTATTTTAATATTTCTTATTTTTAAATATATATAAGAAAGAGAAAATAAAGATAGGTAAAATATTATTTTAATTTTAATCATCATTACTTTAAAGTCTAAACCGTATATTATGAGTATAAAAACAATAAAATGATCAAATCGAATAAATCCTAAACGAAAAGCTATCTTCATTACTTCATGTCATATAATATATATAATGAAATAACGGATGAAGTAAATTAAAGGACACAAATTAAAAAAAACCTCTTGGATATTTGAAATTAAGTGAGTCAATGTTTTTCTTGTGGTGGTTCAAGTGGTGGTTGTTTTATTTTTGTTTGACGTTAATACTCCGCAATTGTTGCTTGCAAATTTGAAGAGAAGTAGATTTGTTACAAGGACTATATGGTTATTAATATTGATTTTCGTTTAAAAGCAATTTTTAATGCTAAATAAATTTGGTGTTTAGTGACATTCGAAAAATTTGGTCAAATAACCCAAATGTTTCCTCTAAATACATAATTAAAATTTCTAATCTACCTATATATAAATTTATAAAAATCATCGCAAAAAATACTTTCTTTGTCCGTATTATCTATAAGAATATTAGATAATAATACAATATATGTATTGAAAACTACAAAATTATGAAATTAATTGTATTTATTTGGAAAAAGTTTATCAATAATTGTATTTAATCATTAATTGTATTTATTTAGAAAGGAGTTTACCGATCTCTTGAAGCTCTTTAAGAAGTCTTAGATAAAACCAACGCTGGGCGGGCATTGTTTTCCAAATAAACGTACCACTACAACTGTGCAACATACAAACAAGTTTTATAAACCCATACATATTGTGTACATTAACCGCGTTAGAGCACACATTTTACATCTGTACACATTTTTTCAAATTAGCGAGTCAGGACCACTTTTTCATGATTTCTAAATGGCATAGAATGGCAAGAAGAAGCAAGAAACATTCATTTAATAAGAATTAATTTAATATTTATTATATTGACTAATTTTAAATAAATACAATAATTGTAATATTTTATAATACGTTTTAAAATTAACTAATTATTTCTACTTTATCATACTTTTACGTATAGTAAGTATAAAGTATTGTAAATGTAATCGAAAACAATTTGTTTCTCAGATTTTGTTTTTTTTACATACCTCTGAATCCACATTGACAATTTTTGAAAATTGTCTGTATGTGTGTCTGTGTCTCCGTGGTTATTTTTTGTCAATGAAAACTTAAAATCTACTTCAGATATTTAAAAAAGTTTTGTATTTATATAACGTCATTGTGTTAAAATGGCTGATAAGACTTTTGGTACAAATCAAGCCAAAAAACTAACGATATTCACCTATCTACATAAATCTGCATACAAAAAATTTTTTTAATTGGAATTTCATTTCACAAGTGTTCGTGGAGTTTTGTAGAACTGTATTAGAAGATAAAAACTTTTGTAAAAAATTATCTGAACCACAGATGCTGGATGATGGATCAAAATTATTTTTAATTTGGGTCAAGTCATATGATACTCGTATATCAAAGGAAACGTATCAGATTTTCTGAAGATTTGTGATTATTATTTATTGATTAAATTAAGTTTTCTGTGAGATAATTTGGATGGAAATTATTATTTTCAATTGCTAATTTTAACAGCTCTAATTAATTTGCTTGAACAGAAAGTAATATTCTCCTGTACAGATTGCAATAACGCAATTTCTTGCTTCGTCACAATGACATTAATTGGAATTATTATTTTTTTAGCATAAACTTCTGGAGATGATTTTTGGTACTAGAATATGATAATCTATAATTAGTGTTTTGTGTTGGTCAATATTGATCACGTCAATCATTAACGATCAGCGTAATCTGATCGTTAATCAATCGTTAAATCTGTTTATACTGCCTTGTCAAAATTTGTAAGTCAATGCGGACATTAATTTTATTTTTTTCGAAACTGTATTTTAAAACAAAGTAATTGTATACATATAATTTAGTTTCTAGGAATGGGTGTGAAGATTTCCACAAATCCACAGATTTTATATAAGTGTTAGTTTCACACTGTAAAATTGAATTCCAATTGGAAAACATGATTATTCCTATTTATACATATAGTACTAAAAATATTATATTTATACGAACTTTGACAAAATCAATCGAATAAAAATTAATACTAGAGATAGGGGAAGGTATTAAAGTTCAACAAGAAGAGAATAAAACCAGCTAACTTAATAACTATAATAAATAGAAAACAAATATCTGGCAAGAGGTGATAATGTCCCCTTAATAATGTCATACAATACTGCCATATAAGCTTCCAGAATCATTTATTCCATAAGGTAAAGGGTAGTTTTTGGCCTTGGTGGATTAAGAATTAAGTCATCTACCTACTGTGCTATCGAAACCTGAGTCCAAATCTCTGGGTAGGGGTGCAAAAAGCTCCTAACAATTTTATTCGAAATAGCAATATCAGATTCCCGATTAATTTATTCCTGGGGGTAGGGGGTAGTTTTTGGCCTTAATGAATTAGGAATATAGTCATCTACCTAGTGTACTATCGAAACCTGAGTCCAAATCTCTGGGTAGGAGTGCAAAAAGCTCCTAACAATTTTATTCGAAATAGCAATATCAGCTTCCCGATTAATTTATTCCTGGGGGTAGGGGGTAATTTTTGGCCTTAATGGATTAGAAATATAGTCATCTACCTAGTGTACTATCGAAACCTGAGTCCAAATCTCTGGGTAGGGGTGCAAAAGCTCCTTAACAATTTTATTCGAAATAGCAATATCAGCTTCCCGATTAGTTTATTCCTGGGGGTAGGGGGTAGTTTTTGGCCTTACTGGATTAGAAATATAGTCATCTACCTAGTGTACTATCGAAACCTGAGTCCAAATCTCTGGTTAGGGATGCAAATAGCTCTTAACAATTTTATTCGAAATAGCAATATCAGCTTCCCGATTAATTTATTCCTGGGGGTAGGGGGTAGTTTTTGGCCTTGGTGGATTAGGCATATACTAATCTACCTAGTGTACTATCGAAACTTGAGTCCAAATCTCTGGGTAGGGGTGCAAAAAGCTCCTAACAATTTTATTCGAAATAGCAATATCAGCTTCCCGATTAATTTATTCCTGGGGTTAGGGGGTAGTTTTTGGCCTTGGTGGATTAGGAATATAGTCATCTACCTAGTGTACTATCGAAACCTGAGTCCAAATCTCTGGGTAGGAGTGCAAAAAGCTCCTAACAATTTTATTCGAAATAGCAATATCAGCTTCCCGATTAATTTATTCCTGGGGGTAGGGGGTAATTTTTGGCCTTGGTGGATTAGAAATATAGTCATCTACCTAGTGTACTATCGAAACCTGAGTCCAAATCTCTGGGTAGGGGTGCAAAAGCTCCTTAACAATTTTATTCGAAATAGCAAAATAAGCTTCCCGATTAGTTTATTCCTGGGAGTAGGGGGTAGTTTTTGGCCTTGGTGGATTAGGAATATAGTCATCTACCCAGTGTACTATCGAAACCTGAGTCCAAATCTCTGGGTAGGGGTGCAAATAGCTCTTAACAATTTTATTCGAAATAGCAATATCAGCTTCCCGATTAATTTATTCCTGGGGGTAGGGGGTAGTTTTTGGCCTTGGTGGATTAGGAATATAGTCATCTACCTAGTGTACTATCGAAACCTGAGTCCAAATCTCTGGGTAGGAGTGCAAATAGCTCCTAACTATTTTATTCGAAATGGCAATATCAGCTTCCCGATTAGTTTATTCCTGGGGGTAGTGGGTAGTTTTTGGCCTTAGTGGATTAGGAATATAGTCATCTACCTAGTGTACTATCGAAACCTGAGTCCAAATCTCTGGGTAGGGGTGCAAATAGCTCTTAACAATTTTATTCGAAATAGCAATATCAGCTTCCCGATTAATTTATTCCTGGGGGTAGGGGGTAGTTTTTGGCCTTGGTGGATTAGGAATATAGTCATCTACCTAGTGTACTATTGAAACCTGAGTCCAAATCTCTGGGTAGGAGTGCAAAAAGCTCCTAACAATTTTATTCGAAATAGCAATATCAGCTTCCCGATTAATTTATTCCTGGGGGTAGGGGGTAGTTTTGGGCTTTTGTGGATTAGGAACATAGTCATCTACCTAGTGCTCTAATGGAACCTGAGTTCAAATTTATGTCAAAGAGTGCCAACACTTTCAGTCTAAATCTCAAAATTATAAATTTAATTTGGATTTGAACTGGTTTCTGGGCAAACATAGCGGTCAAATTTTGCGTGGTAATTGGAGTCACTATCTTAAGAGAAGACATTGATTTCATTTTATTCTTAATTAGTTTATTATTATTTAGAAATTATAATTTAATTAAATTTATAATTTTCATAGTGAACATTGTTTTTATTCTTATTAGAATGTAAATTTATTTCAGACATAAACCGAACAAAGTATTTTAGTACCACAAATTTTGTATTAACTATATAAACAGCGCCATCTAATTATTATATTAATATACTATAAAATTATTATAAATAACCCGGGTACATCAAAAGAACGATTTAAGGTTGGTTTATATTATCCGTTCAGTTTAGCACAGACACGTACCGGCACAGACTTCAAGTATTTTTATCCGTACGTATCCGCAGTCCGCACATTCATTGATTCGTATTATTTCGCTATGTCGATCGTATAAACTCGTAACTACGTACAGTACAAACAAACAACCAGAATATAAAAATAAATAAAATGAAATATTTGATATGAGATACATATTTAATCGGATGATAATATCAGTATTATTATAGAATGTTGATAGTAAATATTAATAAAAATATTGATAATCATAAACCTTTAATAATAATATCTGAAAATAATTTAAATGCTTAGGTAATTAGGTATCTGAAATAAAAATATCTGAAAGTAACGTACATACATTTCTATGGAAAAATCGACCTATTCAGATCACAACAACAATACCAATATATAATAGGCCGTTTCACAGCATTTGGGCATTAGTATATGAGTAATGGAATAGAAAACACTAAAATTGAACAAAATCATATGGCAAAAGTAAATTCTACGTGTTTTTTTTCGCTTAACATTCTTATATCTAAATATATAGGCCAAAAAATAATTTTTCATTGATGAGGATTTTAATAATGATTATTTACCAAGAGTTCTGTAAGATGATTTTCAATAAGATTTTGATTTTTTCGTTCGTGTGATTTCTACGTTCGGTGTTGTTTTGTTAGTCAATAATTCGATAAAATGCATAAATATTGATGGTATAACTTAACTCTTCTTTTTCATTGATAAAGAAATATTCGGTTTCTTTTGCTTACGTCGTTCCAATTTTTTTAATTTTTTGTTCTTGATGGTACATTACTTGTTCAAGTGTTTGCATTTGTTTTTGTAAATAATATTATTTTTTGGCAGTTATTAAGGATTAAATTTTTTTGGGGAATAGAATAATAGACGATTAAGGATTAGTATTATAATTATGCATGAATTAAAATAGTTTAGTTAAATATAATATATTTGTAGAAATATAATTACATACTACAATAGTACAATAACGGTTAATTTAGTATTATGTATTTATATTAATCAAAATTAATTTGTATGATTATGAATCATAATTTTAGTAAAACAAAACGTTGTCGAATGTTTTAAGAAAGTTTATAATTTTGTACTTCAAGAAATATATTTAATTAATGTTTGAATAATTATCGTGTGTTTAAATTATTAATTATAAAAATAAATCTACAACACTGATAAATGCATAATTTCAGTAAACCTAAAAAATATAAAAAAAACAAAATAAAATTTACGTAAACCTAAAAAAAATAATAAGAAAAAATATAATTCTGCAGCTGAAGGTAGTTGGCCCGCGGGCCAACTTAACAAAACTAAATTTTTTAAAAATTTTGAAAGTCATACCAACAAAACAAAATTTTTTTATTTTATTTTTTAGCTCTTTTTGTGGCTCAATTGATGTTTTAGATCTTTATGGAAACATAAAGTAGCTATAAATATTTTTGTTTGTAGCTGTCATCATAATATATATTATCTATTATCTGTGTATGTTGTGAATATTCATGTAAGTTAAAAATATATATTTTATTTTTAATTATATTTATTAACTTCAAAAAATAAGCTATTTGTGGCTTATTTTTTGAGCTAAAAAATATATAATTTTTTTTTGTTTCGTTGGTATGACACTCTAGTACAATTTCAAAAGTTGAAAAAAATTTAACTTTGTTATGTTGGCCCGCGGGCCAAATGTCCCGAACAATTTCGTGAGGGCACTTTGACAGACAACCTCCTCCTCGTTCCTCCTACTCTTTTTTTGTTATTAACTACAAATGAAAAAAAAATTACGAATAAACCCAAAATCAACCGGAAACGGAATGTACTAACGAGTAGCAAAATAAACAACAACAAAAAAGCCCGAAAGTGATATATAGAATAAAATCATAATTAAATTCTATGAGAAAGACAAAGGAACTTATACATACAATTTCATTCGTAATTTCTATTCCAGATTCATAAAATAAAATTCTAGTTGGCTAAATCTTCAAACAATGAATTAAAAGACTAATAAAATTGAAAAGTTATTGGATAGATCTTATGATAAAGTATCATTATTCAAATCCTGGTATATAAAAAATTATGTTTAGCCCTATTTTTTAAGATATAAGAAAAAAATCACGTAAAATCACGTAAACATCGACTTTTTCTAATGAATTGTTGGTTTTCTATTCCATTACACATGCATAGGATCGGCCATTTTTTTTGTAAAAATCGGCCTGTTATATATTGGTATTGACAACAAACTAAAATAGTTTATGTACAAAATACATCAGCATGGATGGAATATGGAATGGATAATGATTTATGATGATAATGAAAATGAAATGATACTATGTGTTCGAGTTATTTCGTTTTGTTCGTATCCCAAGTATAACAAAACTGAAAAATTGAATCTATTACCAAATTTTTTCCGTTTTTCAGTAGCAAAAATCTTTGAGATTTGGACTCAGGTTTCGATAGTACACTAGGTAGATGACTATATTTCTAATCCATTAAGGCCAAAAATTACCCCCTACCCCCAGGAATAAATTAATCGGGAAGCTGATATTGCTATTTCGAATAAAATTGTAAGGAGCTTTTTGCACCCCTACCCAGAGATTTGGACTCAGGCTTCAATAGTACACTAGGTAGATAACTATATTCCTAATCCACCAAAGCCAAAAACTACCCCCTACCCCCAGGAATAAATTAATCGGGAAGCTGATATTGCTATATCGAATAAATTTATTAGGAGCTTTTTGCACTCCTACCCAGGGATTTGGACTCAGGTTTCGATAGTACACTAGGTAGATGACTATATTCCTAATCCACCAAGGCCAAAAACTACCCCATAACCCCAGGAATAAATTAATCGGGAAGCTGATATTGCTATTTCGAATAAAATTGTTAGGAGCTATTTGCACCCCTACCCAGAGATTTGGACTCAGGTTTCGATAGTACACTAGGTAGATGACTATATTCCTAATCTACCAAGGCCAAAAACTACCCCCTAACCCCAGGAATAAATTAATCGGGAAGCTGATATTGCTATTTCGACTAAAATTGTAAGGAGCATTTTGCACCCCTACCCAGAGATTTGGACTCAGGTTTCAATAGTACACTAGGTAGATGACTATATTCCTAATCCACCAAGGCCAAAAACTACCCCCTACCCCCAGGAATAAATTAATCGGGAAGCTGATATTGCTATTTCGAATAAAATTGTTAAGAGCTATTTGCACCCCTACCCAGAGATTTGGACTCAGGTTTCGATAGTACAGGTAGATGACTATATTCCTAATCCACCAAGGCCAAAAATTACCCCCTACCCCCAGGAATAAATTAATCGGGAAGCTGATATTGCTATTTCCAATAAAATTGTTAAGGAGCTATTTGCACCCCTACCCAGAGATTTGGACTCAGGTTTCGATAGTACACTAGGTAGATGACTATATTCTTAATCCACCAAGGCCAAAAATTACCCCCTACCCCCAGGAATAAATTAATCGGGAAGCTGATATTGCTATTTCGAATAAAATTGTTAGGAGCTTTTTGCACCCCTACCCAGAGATTTGGACTCAGGTTTCGATAGTACCTAGTGAGGTAGATGACTATATTCCTAATCCACCAAGGCCAAAAACTACCCCCTACCCCCAGGAACAAATTAATCGGGAAGCTGATATTGCTATTTCGAATAAAATTGTTAGGAGCTTTTTGCATTCCTACCCAGAGATTTGGACTCAGGTTTCGATAGTACACTAGGTGGATGACTATATTCCTAATCCACCAAGGCCAAAAACTACCCACTACCCCCAGGAATAAACTAATCGGGAAGCTGATATTGCTATTTCGAATAAAATTGTTAGGAGCTATTTGTACCCCTACCCAGAGATTTGGACTCAGGTTTCAATAGTACACTAGGTAGATGACTATATTCCTAATCCACCAAGGCCATAAACTACCCCCTAACCCCAGGAATAAATTAATCGGGAAGCTGATATTGCTATTTCGAATAAAATTGTTAAGAACTATTTGCACCCCTACCCAGAGATTTGGACTCAGGTTTTGATAGTACACTAGATAGATGACTATATTTCTAATCCACCAAGGCCAAAAATTACCCCCTACTCCCAGGAATAAATTAATCGGGAAGCTGATATTGCTATATGGAATAAAATTGTTAGGAGCTTTTTGCACTCCTACCCAGAGATTTGGACTCAGGTTTCGATAGTACACTAGGTAGATGACTATATTCCTAATCCACCAAGGCCAAAAACTACCCCCTACCCCCAGGAATAAATTAATCGGGAAGCTGATATTGCTATTTCGAATAAAATTGTTAAGAACTATTTGCACCCCTACCCAGAGATTTGGACTCAGGTTTTGATAGTACACTAGATAGATGACTATATTCCTAATCCACCAAGGCCAAAAATTACCCCCTACCCCCAGGAATAAATTAATCGGGAAGCTGATATTGCTATATAGAATAAAATTGTTAGGAGCTTTTTGCACTCCTACCCAGAGATTTGGACTCAGGTTTCGATAGTACACTAGGTAGATGACTATATTCCTAATCCACCAAGGCCAAAAACTACCCCCTACCTCCAGGAATAAATTAATCGGGAAGCTGATATTGCTATTTCGAATAAAATTGTAAAGAGCTTTTTGCACCCCTACCCAGAGATTTGGACTCAGGCTTCAATAGTACACTAGGTAGATAACTATATTCCTAATCCACCAAAGCCAAAAACTACCCCCTACCCCCAGGAATAAATTAATCGGGAAGCTGATATTGCTATTTCGAATAAATTTATTAGGAGCTTTTTGCACTCCTACCCAGGGATTTGGACTCAGGTTTCGATAGTACACTAGGTAGATGACTATATTCCTAATCCACCAAGGCCAAAAACTACCCCCTAACCCCAGGAATAAATTAATCGGGAAGCTGATATTGCTATTTCGACTAAAATTGTAAGGAGCTTTTTGCACCCCTACCCAGAGATTTGGACTCAGGTTTCAATAGTACACTAGGTAGATGACTATGTTTCTAATCCACCAAGGCCAAAAACTACCCCCTACCCCCAGGAATAAATTAATCGGGAAGCTGATATTGCTATTTCGAATAAAATTGTTAAGAGCTATTTGCACCCCTACCCAGAGATTTGGACTCAGGTTTCGATAGTACACTAGGTAGATGACTATATTCCTAATCTACCAAGGCCAAAAATTACCCCCTACCCCCAGGAATAAATTAATCGGGAAGTGATATTGCTATTTCGAATAAAATTGTTAAGGAGCTATTTGCACCCCTACCCAGAGATTTGGACTCAGGTTTCGATAGTACACTAAATAGATGACTATATTCTTAATCCACCAAGGCCAAAAATTACCCCCTACCCCCAGGAATAAATTAATCGGGAAGCTGATATTGCTATTTCGAATAAAATTGTTAGGAGCTTTTTGCACCCCTACCCAGAGATTTGGACTCAGGTTTCGATAGTACCTAGTGAGGTAGATGACTATATTCCTAATCCACCAAAGCCAAAAACTACCCCCTACCCCAAGGAATAAATTAATCGGGAAGCTGATATTGCTATTTCGAATAAAATTGTTAAGAGCTATTTGCACCCCTACCCAGCAATTTGGACTCAGGTTATGATAGTACACTAGATAGATGACTATACTCCTAATCAACTAATGCCAAAACCTACCCCCTACCCCCAGGAATAAATTAATCGGGAAGCTGATATTGCTATTTCGAATAAAATTGTTAGGAGATTTTTGCACCCCTACCCAGAGATTTGGACTCAGGTTTCGATAGTACACTAGGTAGATGACTATATTCCTAATCCACTAAGGCCAACAACTACCCACTACCCCCAGGAATAAATTAATCGGGAAGCTGATATTGCTATTTCGAATAAAATTGTTAAGAGCTTCTTGCACCCCTACCCAGAGATTTGGACTCAGGTTTTGATAGTTCATAAGGTAGATGACTATATTCCAAATCCACCAAGGTCAAAAACTACCCCCTTCCCCCAGGAATAAATTAATCGGGAAGCTGATATTGCTATTTCGAATAAAATTGTTAAGAGCTATTTGCACACCTACCCAGAGATTTGGACTCAGGTTTTGATAGTACACTAGGTAGATGACTATATTCCTAATCCACCAAGGCCAAAAACTTCCCCCTACCCACAGGAATAAATTAATCGGGAAGCTGATATTGCTATTTCGAATAAAATTGTTAAGAGCTTTTTACACCCCTACCCAGAGATTTGGACTCAGGTTATGATAGTACACTAGGTAGATGACTATATTCCTAATCCACCAAAGCCAAAAACTACCCCCTAACCCCAGGAATAAATTAATCGGAAAGCTGATATTGCTATTTCGAATAAAATTGTTAGGAGCTATTTGCACCCCTACCCAGAGATTTGGACTCAGGTTTCGATAGTACACTAAGTAGATGACTATATTCGTAATCCACTGAGGTCAAAAACTACCCCCTACCCCCAGGAATAAATTAATCGGGAAGCTGATATTGCTATTTCGAATAAAATTGTTAAGAGCTTTTTCCACCCCTACCCAGAGGTTCGGACTGAAATTTCGATAATACACTAGGTAGATGACTATATTCCTAATCCACCAAGGTCGAAAACTACCCCCTACCCCCAGGAATAAATTAATCGGGAAGCTGATATTGCTATTTCGAATAAAATTGTTAGGAGCTATTTGCACCTCTACCTAGAGATTTGGACCCAGGTTTCGGTAGTACACTATGTAAATGATTATATTGATAATCGGACTAATTCAAATATTTACTTTATTCTTTATTTAAACTGACTTATTTCATTTTAAATGCGGGATTGTATGATTCCAATTTGAATTGAATAATTTATATGTACGCTGTTCTAAAACTCTTTGACAATTGGATGGTTTGGATCTTTGCTTTCTTGTTTTAGTACTCCTATTTTTGGTTGACATATTGATCTACATAGTAGAAAATGTAATAAATTAAAAAAATAGTTCCAATTAATTTAATATTTCATTTAAACTGTCCCTAAAAATGGTTTCGTTAAACATTTTTACTATTTCCATTGTTTAATTAACATTAGCAGCTCAATTTATTAGATCACACAGAATTATAGTTAGATATGTAAAAATTAAATCTTGCTATCTCAAGTTATGAGCTTTATGTATCGCATTAATACAATTTTTTACAAATATTATATTAAAATAAAAATTATATTTCTAATTTAAATCGAGATTTTTAATATAAATTTAATATTATATTTCTTGGAATTCATAACAGTGTACATTATGCACCAACACATAAAAACTGACCTAGAATCCAATATGATATGGTTGATTCCAATAAGATTTGTATACGTATTATTGTGGAAAAAAGTGTGGAATACTTCACATCCATTTCTAGGAGATGATAATTAAGATAAATAGGTATACTTAAGTGGCATACTTAAATACAAATAATCAAAGAGTATTTAATTTTCATTTAAATCGCTAATTTTTATTTGAAAACACAGATCTTGATAAGTTAAGAAAAACATGAATAAATAAAACACAGAACTTAGTGAACTTTTTTTGGAACTTAGTGTAAGATTAAGATTTGTGGCCAACAACAAAAAACTTATTTGTTTGATCCGATCAAAAAAAACAACTACAGTGACATGAAAAACTATATTATAAATATTTTTTACGATAAAATAGTCTACTTATATAAGAACACAATATTCGTGAAAGATGAAAAAAATAAAATATTGAAACCAACTGATTCTGATCGGTTCAAAGATGATCGATGGCTGAAATATAAACATATACATGACAAAACATTCAACATATACAACATGACTCATCAGATCATTCAACACACACCATTATTATCAGCTGAGCTACAATTTTTATTTTCAATGTTTATTGCTTATAATTACTACTGAATTATTCATTAGTTATTTTTTTCATTAGTTATTTTAATTATAATTTTTGGTATTTATATTAAGGTGTTTTAAGTTTATTAAAGGTATACAGGTAGCTAGGATTAATTGAATTTTTGTTTGAAACTCAAAAAATTCATTTTTTTTCCTTATGAGATAAATAAATTCGAGCACAATTGAGGATGGATTATGGTTATTGTGTTCAATTATTTATTTTAGTCGAAAGCGTATTGTATATTTTTGTTGATTTTAATAATCCGAATATGTTGTAGTGTTCGAGTTGTTTAATTTTTAAAATATTAACATATCAAATGTTCAACTAACACACAAATAAATTTGAAAAATTCAGTATATATTTGTAATATACTATTACAAATAAATTCGGCTCATCAAGTTTTACTACATCAGCTGTTGACAACAAACTATTCAAACTACTTTACAAAATTAGGTTATTGAAAATTGACTCTTAGTCCATTTATCGTACAACATTAAGAATGAAATTTTGTGAGTTAAGTTAGTGAACTAAACGAACTGACTCCAATTGGTTTAGACAGAATTGCAATTTAGGCGAAGTTTTAATATGGTTGGTTCATTTAGTCTAAACTAATTTATATGAGAAATTTATCAGCTTAACTTTTTTTTATCTCCTTTAAAAATGATTAAGTTTATCAAGAATAGCGAATAAATGTATTCACAATTGAAATTGGATTCTACAAAAACTTTTACATTCAATATAAGTGATTTCCCCGCATTTTGGGTTAACTATTTATGAAATATTCTTAATCATTCATGCTACCATTAATTTTTCAGCGAAATGCAATAGATTAATATAGATAATTCACATTTTACACATATATGCATATTGTAGACCTATACCAAATTTGAATTGTATTATCGCAACTTTTAACATTCGGTGACAAAACGATGCGTATACTAATACCTGAAATTTATAACATTTAAATAATACGATAAACGATACATTTTATTTCACAAATTTATCATAACGATCACGATCTACAAGTTTATGTATAAATATTTAAATTTTCTAATTCCCGTCATACCAAACATTTTGTGATCACGTTACTTTATACAAATACTCGTTGTCGTATGCTTGAAACATGATAATCAGGAAACTACTAAAAATAAGTATGACAAGTAATATCAATTTGTAAATTTTAGCACGTCTTTTGCTTAACGAATACATTTTTTACAAAAAGCACAACTTTTTTCATTTGTGTGTTATAGAAAATTATTATACTCTATCTGTATAGAATAAATTTATAGAATTTATGGGCAGTAAAACAATTTTTTCTAAATAATGTAATGCCAGAAGCGAACTTCTATATTATTAGAAAAATATTGATCAAAGGTAATCGATATGAGATACACTCAATTAAATATTCCAAATGTTGTTAAATTAATAATCTTGGCAATAATATCACAATATAATTGCAAATAAATAAAATCGGTGGAGCGTGGTCAGAATTCTCTACATCAACACACAATCCTTCTATTTTTATATTTCGATTCGAATCCATTTGCTATTTTATTTCCACATGAAACAATTCAAAACATAAAGTTCCACTTAACTAACCAAGATTTAATCAAATTATTTATAGCTTTATATAATATATATATATATATATATATATATATATATATATATATATATATATATATATATATATTTATATATATATATATATATATATATATTTATATATATATATATATATATATATATATATATATATATATATATATATATATATATATATATATATATATATATATATATATATATATATATATATACTACGTATGTATAACATTAAAAACGGAATTGAGTTAATTATCAAAAGTTCAGTGATTTGTATTAAATAAATATAGGTGAAAAATCTTCTGTTCATATGTAAAAATTTTAAAATAAATCTAAATAATATTTTCCAAGTTCCCAATCCCCTACATTGCAATATACTATTTAATCTAAATAAACTAATTATAATTAAATTTATATACTATTTTCCACATACAACTAGAAAATTTTCTTTTCGTATTATCTCATCCCGTATTGAGATACGTATTAATTAACACGCACTTTAAAATATTATTTCACTATATAAATTTTTGCAATTTTCATATAAATTTCCACATTTTCTAAAACTTATTAATTTTATTTTATATTTTTCACACTGATATATAAATCACACAAAATTAGAAGAAGCACATCGAAAGATAAGAAAAACCACTTTACGGTAACACTCAAAATATATTCATCAAAATTCCACAGTATGTTTTATTTTTATTTATAAAACTCGGCGCGAGACACTATTGATAAATTTTTAGTTTTTATTTAATTTTTTTTATTGTTTATATTTTTAAGAGATAAATAAATAAAAATAAATTGCTACACACAACTGAATATTTCGAATTCTAATAATGATCTGAACGAAAAACGGAATTTTTTTTTATTATGGAGAGAAAATATAATTTTATTTGTGGAATATTCGTTTAGACAACTCAGCATCCCATACATAAAATCTATTCAGATGAAAAATTTCTCCAATTTCCCCGTAAATTATTTTTTATGTAAACCATGCGCGTTGAAAATTTTAGATTTTCATATACGTATTCTAGATTTCATGATGAAATGTTAATCGTGTTTGGAAAGTGATCAATTTTATTAAAAAAAATTTTCATTTCATCATTTTGTAAATAAATAATTATGCATATCATCAATTATGTTTAAACTAAACGGTAATTTTCTTGCTTAAATTTAAAATTAATTTTTCAAGGCCGCTTTACACAAGTGCATAGAATAGAAATTTTCACTTGTTGCTGTCTAGAAGATTATGTTTAGTTTTTAGTTGTAGGAGTGTTTTTTCCGGTCAACACTATAATATGCTGATTGAGTATGAATCATTATTGAGTTGATACATTAAAATGTATACGATATTACGATGGTTTTATAAATATAACAAAAGAATTTTTTCTGTGTCTGGGATCAATAAAATTATTTTATTCATAGTTTGGAGAGAGATGTATAATCATCTCGATATTTACGATATTTATAATATATAATTAATTGATGGAAATCGGCATACTAACATCAAAGCGCTTTCATCGTCTAGTCTGATTTTATTGGTGGAATGTTAAATTTGCTTCTATTGTGCTAAATGTTTATTAATTTTTTGAAAGAATTATGAATTTATTCGAGAGTATTTTGTTGCACCTCATGTACGTCATGTTCAAAGGTGGGAGCATTTGTATTTTTTGTGTTAGAATTAAATAATTTTTATATATCAGATCTATACATAATCATTAACATAAGTATGAGCAATATAAACTCTCAAATCAATGAAAACTGATCGGATAAAGATGCACAAACTGCAATTTTTAACTTAGTTTGATAAAAGATTTGTCTAGTTGATATTATTAATGGATTTTAATCATTTTGTTATCCTAATCTGTCTTGTGTTTTTAGTTAAGTTTATTAATATAATAACACAAGATAAATTAGGATAGTAAAATGATTTACTAATTTCTAAGTTCTCTTCAAAAAGCACATGCGTGAAACTTTTCGAGCAGTTTTTATAAATTATGTGATAATATATTAAAGGTAGTCTTGTCTATAAATAAAAGATCTTGTAATGTTTTAATATTCACTTTAAAAACAAGTTTGCATGACAAAGTTTAAAATTGAAGATTGAGATTTTTTTAATTATATGAGTTTCAAATAGGTACATACATACTCGTATGTACGTATATATCAAATCATTTTAGAAAACAATTTTGTTACTTTTGCCGTTATTTTTATTAATATTTTTGTTTTATGATAGCCATATGTTGTTATGCTCAATTGATCCCAGTTTCTTTTGAAAAGACATGTATATATAATACCTAAATTATATTTAAGTATTCTCTTATTTTAAATGCTGCAATTACACCAGTCTGACACGGTGGTGCAATTAATCATCTGTGCGCTCGTGTTCAATTTATTCATGAAATATTTGTTCTAGTGAGTATGAAAATAATTCAACCCATTATACATCCTCCATTCACACAAGTACAGTATACCACCTGCGCATTGAATAGCTCCATGTCACCCTGTACAGTGAGTGACATGGAAGATGGGTCGGCCCATGAGTTCTATATTCCAACAGAGGGTCATAGATGTTTTCAGTTTAAGCACCGATCGTAATCCCTTTTGCATCCCGCCTCTGTTGGGATTCGAACCCGGTACCTCCCGATCCAAACGTCGTAGCTTTAACCACTGCGCTACTTGCTCGGTCAGTCTAGTAGTTACCAAAAATAAAATATTTTTGTATCTACCGTGTAAAGCCGGAATTAATTTGATTTATTATATTTGAGCATCCTAATTGGAACATCGAACGTTGAATTACGTATGATGATATCGATATATTGATATTAGAGCTATTATTCTATCAACCAGGTCAATTAAAATGATTTTTTCCCACGGCTGGAAGTGCGTGGTGAAAATTAATTCTTTAAATTATTTAATGAAGCATACTGAAATCCACTAATACAGAGCCACCTATATATACAGAGCCCTAAGGTGAAAAATTAAGCTTTTTCTAGCGGAACTAAAATTAACGAAAAAAACATTTTTTTAATACAAAACATATGAAAAATAAAAAAAATTTTGATTCGATATTTTTCAATGAAAATGTCGATGGAGTAAGTGTTTTAACAATGAAATAGAATCTTCAATTATCATTTTATAATTGATTAACCTGATCAAAGAAGCTGTTTAATTTTTATTATATTTATTAATAAAATTCATAGAAAAAAAATGTTTCTTTTGAATTATATATTTGTGAATAAAATAAAATTTTATTAGTTATTCCAATAAAACCTGCATGATAATATTATTCCAATAAAACCTGCATGATAAATGGAAAACCATGACTATCAGTATCACAGTTCTTCTGGCACGATTCGATTTTATTTTGGTAAAGTATTACTACGCATTTGTGCATAATTATGGTTGGAAACAAATTTTGCAGCTTGTTTTTGTTTCACTCCCTATGAGTGACATGTTGTAAGTTGTCAACATCACAATTTGTTTTGTTTCGATCGATGTTTATATACTCTTTTTAAACTTTACGCTATTTCTTGTATTCAATTTTCAATTTTTTCTATGTCGATCTCAGCCAATTAGAATAATTTTGTACTCTATCCCTTTTTTACGATTTATCTACAAGGTAACGAAACAGAAATATGTGATGACTGGTGACAGTGTACACAGACGAGAAGGTAATATACAAACCGGTTTCATTTTCGTTCTTTCTTGCGCATCTGTCAAAAATCTACAAAGATTGCGGCGTTAATCATGAAGAAAATATCGTGATGTTTTTTGTGTTTCAATGTTTACATTTTTGGTTTAATAATTTTTGATGTAAATTATATTAAAATTACTGAAAAACGCGCTGTGAATGTTTTCGTGTGTTTAAAATAATGGCCTCAAACTTTAATATTTCTGTGATTTTTTAAGTGAAAAATTGACGCTTTAAAATTGGCTTAGTCGTGTGTGTTTGAAGTGAAAAAAAACTATTTTTTACAAAATTGCTTATTTTGGTGATTTTAAATTGACCAGTGGATTTTAATATGAACGATTAGATTGTGTTTGTAGTGAAACAATTATTTTCCGCAAAAAAATTTGTTTCGTGATTCTTTTAATTGACTATATTGTGCTTTAAGTGAACATTTTTTGTCAGTGTGAACTTACTTATATATAAAACAACAACAATGCAGCGTGTTTTTTTCCACCAAGCAAACACAAATTGAAATTCAATATTATTACTTAAAAATTCATCGAAACATAAAAGTTTAAAGAATATATTGTTTACAATACATTTGAAACAATTCACTGTTATATACATTTTATTTTAATTGAATAATTAATCATCGAAAAATAAAAGTTTTACGAAAATACAATATATTTTTCACTACGAACAGATTCAATTTAAACATTAATATTATCAATTAAAAACCACACGAAACACAAAAGTATTAATACGATGTGTTTTTGACTATAATAGTCAAACATTATCTAAAAGCCGCAATTTAATTTTTTTAAAATTTAATTCAAAAATAATTTATTACTAAACGTGATACACAACAACTCAGCAATGAGCGTAGTTCACGTAATTTCTTTAAAGGAATTACTGGATTGCACCATACTTTCAGGCCTTCGTCAACCACCATTCGGGACCGGGATGGAAACCTCTGTGTCAACATCGACGCAGTACTTGACGCATGGAGTGGACACTTTACTGAGCTGCTTGATGTTTATCATGCGTCACAGACTGTTGTTGAGCCACCTCTAAAACAGTCTGCGGAGATTTGCACTGAGGAGCCATCCCATGAGGAATTCACTAAGGCCATGCAGAGAATGAAACGAAACCGCTCACCTGGAGTGGACTGCATTAATTCGGAGCTCTTGATATTCGGAGGGGATACTTTGTGGAACTGTCTTTTCGACCTTATTCGATTAGTATGGCGAACCGAAGTTATGCCTGATGAATGGAAAGTGGCCGCGATATGCCCCATCTTCAAGAAGGGAGACCGCTTGAAGTGTGAGAATTATCGCGGTATAGCTCTCCTTTGCACAGCATACAAGTTACTGTCATACATTTTATTGGATAGAATCACTCCTCTGGCGGAGGGCTTGGTTGGTGACTATCAGGGAGGATTTCGTCCGAATCGATCAGTCACTGATCAGGTCTTTTCGCTGCGGATGATTCTATCTAAATATTATGAGACATCCATCTCCGTACATCAGGTTTTCCTGGATTTCCGGCAGGCCTACGACTCGATCAATCGAGAGAGTTTGTGGTCTGCCCTGGAATACCTAGGAATGCCAACAAAATTGGTACGACTGTGTAGGATGACAGTGACGCAGTCTCAATGCTGTGTTAAAGTTGAGAACAGGCTATCGACAATTTTTGCAGTTAACTCGGGTGTTCGGCAGGGAGATGCTCTGTCCCCGATACTCTTTAATCTCATGTTGGAGTACATCTTTCGTAAAACTGAAACACCTCAGCGCAACATCTTATATCGCCAGTCCAATCAAGTGCTTGCATATGCAGATGACATATGCGTGATTGGACTGAATAGCAACGGAGTGAAAGAAATACTTGATCCGCTTGTAGAGTTTTCAGCTTCTGTTGGACTCCAGATCAATGAGTCCAAAACGAAATACCTGATCTCTGGTTTTAGAGACAATGGCACACCAGATTTTAGTAGTGGCCACCACACGTTTGAGGGAGTGAGGAGGTTCAAATATTTGGGCTCTCTTATCACTCACGATAACAGTGTGGGTGAGGATATTAAAGTGCGGCTGGCAGCTGGCAGTCGTTCTTTATATCCTCTAAGGCCACTGCTAAAATCTAAACACTTATCAAGTGCCGTGAAGCTGAAGCTTTACAAAGCGTTGATCAGGCCCGTTGTTATGTTTGGATGTGAAAGTTGGGTGCTGACGGATGAGTACGAGAGATGGCTCCTTACATTTGAGAGAAGAATCATGCGTGTGATTTACGGCCCTAAACGCGAAATAGATGGTACATACCGAGCTCTGTACAATTTCGAGATCAGAGATCTGATGAAGATCCCCGATATTGTACATGAAGTTAGATCTCAGCGAGTACGCTGGCTCGGTCACGTTCTGCGTGCTGATCCGGAACGAATTGTGCAGCGATCTCTGAAAGGAGAGCCACCATATGGTAGGCGCAGAGGTCGTTGCAGGCGACGATGGCTCCACGATGTAGAGAACGACTTGGCCTCTTCAGATTGTCTAAGACAGTATGAAGACCAAGCTCAGGATCGAAACCGTTGGAGCCAGATTGTTGATTCAGTAAGGGGCCAGTAATGGCCTATAACACTGTTATTATTTATTATTACCAAACGTGAATATAAAAATTGAAAAGTAAATAGAAATATATCGCGACTAGTGCCGCCATGTTGAACAACTGTTTTTGCTTTTTGGATATTTAAATTTTTGACGTATGCGCAATATATTACCTTGTAGTCTATATATTTTGATGTGGTGATACTAGAATAATGCTAGATGCTACGATCGCAATAGAAAAAACGAAATTATAAAACGAAAAAGTGTGAGATTTAATTCTGGAAAAATGAGACATAAACATCAATCGAATCGGCATTATATGTTTATTTATTTATTTTACCTACACATTCAAATTAATTTATGTTTAAATCAATATGATAAATTCATATTTAATTTTGATTTAATGTTTATTAAATTGTTATAAGATTTAAGCTTCTGAATTTCAGATATGTGCTTCTTCAATATAGAGTAAATTCCATAAAATGATATTCGAAATGAAAACTTTAACTTTTCATTAGTGACAGTTAATTCGAAAATTGTCATTTGTACATTGATTCTTATGAGATAATGCAAAAAGTAGTTCTTCTAGAAAAAGCTCGACAAGGCTCTGTATATATAAGTGGCTCTGCTAAGACCCATGCATAAATATTAACAATTTTTTCATTTTACCAAAAGCGCAACGTCTAATTAATTAATTTTTCCAATCTAAAAGAAAACAACAAAATTCCAATTTTTTAGAGTTAAATATTTAACCGAACCTTAATATTTTGATTTTTAATTCTATCTATAGAAAATATACTTCCATGTAAAGTGCAAAAAAAAAAGAAATTGAATTGAAGTTCGGTTAAGAAAATAATAAGATCACACCCCATTATGAATAAGATCATATGCTCAAAACGAAGTGTATTGTTTTACTGTTTTTCGAGTTTACATCAAGATATATGTAGATGTTGATATTTGTGCTAAGTATTTAAATATTACTTATTTTCATTAATTAATTAATTTTAATATCATACATGAGCGATCATACTCTCTCCCTGTCAATTATAATCAAAATTAAAATAAGTTCTTGATTCGTCTCGCACACAAATTGACTACATGAATAAAACACATGGAAAATAAATCTGTTGATTTTGGAATCAGTAACATGTTTTATGATAAATTAAAGTTTCATGAACTTAATGATTTATACATAAAACTTTTATAAATGTTTTGATTGATATCCCAGTAGTTTTTCGGAAAACTTTTCTATTTAAATTTTCCTCTTCAATAATACATAAACATAAATTTGATCTTTTGGCCAAACTACAGTAAATACAACAAAAACAACACAAATTCAATAATAATTCAACATTATGAGAGGAAAAAATTTCGTTTTATTCTGTTAGTATTGGGAAATTGTGAAATTTATTATCCCATTAATTCCAATGAATAAATTTAACCCACCACATTCTATGACATCATGTGTGTCCATTAAAGGGTTATAAAATATAGCAGAGTAGTGCGAACAAATTATGTGTTATATATTTTTTGGTAAATATAGGATATGTATATGTGTAACGATTTATATTGAAACAGAAATAATATTTTTCGTATGGAAGTTAAATTTATTAAATTGGAATAAACACAAAATTTGAATCGATGAGAAAATGAAATTAAGCTACAATACATTTGTACATATTACTACAATAACTATTTAATTTTCTAGTCTTGGTATATTTTATGTCACCCACAAATGGTTATTTGAAAATGATTCCTTAATGCTGGTGTGTTTAAATAAACCATTATATTTTTATCCCAACTTCCAAGGGTAATGGAATAAAAATAATGAAGTATTCTATTAAGTTGAGAAACATCCTCTAAAACATCCGTATGCATATTCGTATATAGCAGCAACAACATCTTTGTTGATGGAATAAAATTCAACTGCATATATGTAATCTCATTATACTCGGCTTGACAATTTGATGATAATTTTAAATAGATTTGTCCATTAACAAAATAATTAATCGCATTAATAAGATGAGCAACAATTGAAAATCTGGCTCCAATTGGTTATCAGATACCTACTTGACCATATTTGATTTATACATACTTCGATTATAATATTTTATTCCGTTTGTTTCTGGAAAGTTTTTTATGTATTAAATAAACAAACGGGTTTGAAATTTGTTTATTTTAAAAGGACTGTATACATATGTGCATTTGTGTTCAAGATAAAATCATACGAGTTACGTATATTTATCCAGAATAACATGTAACCTACTCTTATTTATTTAATGAATTTAGTACCTTTAACCACAGCATAAAAAACATAATCAGGGAACGTAAAACCCGGATTATTTTGTAATATAAGTACGAGATGGTACATATAAATATATAGAAAGGACAGCCAGGATATTAAAAATAACTCCCATTTCCATTTTACTTTTGGTTTTCACTATTTTCTGCACAAGAACATCATGACGTAAAATAATTTTCCAAACGAAAATTAATTTTTTAATTTTTTTTGTGAAAGACACACGCATGTATACATATAGGTAGTATATAAATTTACATATATACAGTGGAAACTATACTTCAGGTACTGAAATTTGATAAAACTTTCCACATTTTATGTTTGGCGTTGGATATTAAAATGTAGATATTTAAATAATTTTGTGGGTGTATTATAATATAATACGTATAATATGTACATATAAATAATAGATAGTCCATTAACAAATAAGTATCAAGCGAGAAGATCTTAGACGATTATTTTGCGTTTGGTATATGCATGTATGTATATACCACTATTTTTGATCGAATTGGTTTCCACAAAATTGGGTACGTGGTTTTAGCGAACGAATAAAATTAAATTGATTTAAATATGAAAATATCATTAAATTTTAGCAAATTGAGTTTCAATCCACCAACGATTTTTTGCTTAGATTTATATTGGTGTTCCTGGAGATACCTGGTGTTCCTGGAGATAGATAGAAACATATATATTTACTACATGTTGTATACGTGTTTTAAAGTAAATAATTTCAAAAAATTTCTAATTTGTAGTAACGATTTAATTCTTTTGAGTTGACGCACACGTATGACGGTATGCGTGGCTCGATTACAACTGCGGAATATGCCTTACTCGCATACATAATTTGGTACTATTTTATTTATACGCGTGTTTAAAATCGAAAATACAGTTGCTATCTTATTAAAATATGAAAACAATAGAAAAACTGCACTTCTTAGTATAATCAAGAATTGTAAAAAGTCTCTGAAATGGTTACCAATCAAATGGTTTGACAACAATCAATATATAAATTTAAAAGTAATAGTGGTGTCGAAGCGGTTTTAACTATATATACATATAAGAGCTCGAGAGCCATTAACAATCTGGACTAAGGGTTTTACACAGGTCTGGTTTTCATTGATGTACCGAACGTTTATGGTATTGTCGATAATCAAATCTTATGCACTTCAAGAACTTAGTATATTAGATGTGCTACTACAAATTTATCATGAAATGTCTATATATTGCAAACAGAATTTAAAAAAAAGAGAAGATAAAATACTAAGTGTTCTAAATATGATTAATGCTGGAGTCTCAGAAGGTTTCTATCTCAGAAGTCAACACTGTATCTTCTGTGCATTAATTATATTGCTACGAATTTCCGGCTCTTCTGAGTATTCGTAATGGATTTTGCAATAAAATACTTGAACTATTTATAAACATGCACAATTTATTGGATAATAAATTACAAAACTTTTCAGTACTTTACTTATACGAAGAGCTACTTCACAATTTCACTTTTTCAGTATATCTCACTTGTTCACTGGTTGAAATTCTTATTTTTATTATATTAATTAAAGTTAATTAAAGTTGGGCGGATCACTCTAGCACTCAATGCTACTAATTGACCCACGGTGCAATACCACGACGAACACACATACTTACACATTAAAAACCGTGATTTTTGAGGTCACCATCGGGATAGGAACCCGAGGACCTCGATTACCAAAGCAAGCACGCTACTTACTGTGCGTGCCAATGAAGGCGGCATGAAACTGATCTTACTTTGCAATCTGGTTGATGACTAAAATAAATATCCATCATAAAAACTATAAATACACTGGTGATGATCGAACCATCGATCGTTACCACACCATGCTCTGTAGCTAGTTATATGATGGAACCTAAATGTGAATTAAAATGTATATTTAAAAATTTGAAACGTTTTGAAGGAAACTAAAAAATATATTAGAACGAAACTTTGATCAATATTATTGTAATAAAATATTGTCCGTCTCTCCTGATAAGGGCATTTACAACGTTGTTTTACAATTGACTTAAAACGATTTGCGTCGGTTTCTTAATTTATTAATTAATTAATTCTCGAAACTTTCGACTTGACATTTTAATTTATTTTTGTTCTATTTTATATTCGTTTTACCTAGAAACAGGAAAATTCTTAAAAATATTGATGGATAGCTGTATGGAAGCACTTTTAAATTTATTAGGTTAACATTATTTAAGAAATTTAAGTCTACAACAACAACAAATAACAACATACAACAAATTGTATGACCATATTCGAAAACGTACGTAGGCTTTTTATTTTACAAAGAATCTGCTACCATACGAATGACCCTAAGATTTTTTCGATCCGAACTCATGACGAAGACACCATAACAAAAATAAATTATTGAAATATTTCATAGTGAGATGGAAATAATTTAACTTTATTATGTTGACTTCGTCACGAGCTCGGATCGAAAAAACCTTACGATCTTTCGTATTAGAGCGGCTTAAATTGTATAGTCTAACACACACTTTTTTCACTGGAAATGTTATGAAATACATATGAAACCAATTTTTATTTGTGTTCGTTAATTAAAGAACAATGTATATATTTTAGTTAATAAAAAATTTATTTCGAATTACATTTATGTTGATTTTTATTAATTGTTCACCAATTGCAAACATTGGACACAAACTTATTTTGATGACTGTATGTACATATACATAGAAATGTGTATGCTTTCATATAAATTTCGTATGAACATAATTTAATAAATTACGAGTATGTATATAGAAATTACATCCGCAGATGACTTTCTAGAGTTCAAAAATATTGATAAACAATGTTTGTTTAATGATTCTATAATATAAGTATATATGTACATCCGCTTTAATTAAAAGATATTACCTCCTGAAGAATCTGAGCAGCGTGGATTTGCAGAGCTTAAAAAGTCAATAATAGTATTTATACTTACACACGTCGCGCTCGCGGTATACGATAATGTAGAGAGTGCATCTCTTCACACCAGAATTGTATATTTAATCAAAGCCATCTTAATATATAAAGCCTCCATGTTGAGCGATATTTTCAAACGAGCTTTTTTTAGTTAACCTAAAAATGTGTAATTTACAAAGAAGTCTATGCAATCCCATGGCAAAATATACAAACTTATTTTGAATTGTTCAAGTATTAATAGTGAGGTGAGAGCTATTAATATTTTATTACATAAAGTAATAGATAAAGAATTGAATTAGGTGATGGCCAGGGTTATTTTTCGAAACTATATTAATTAAACATAATTTTTATGATTATAAAATTGTCATTAATTTAATTTATTTGCGCTTTTAAATTTGTATATACAAATATATATCTGATATATTTTAATACTCTCTTTCAATACACTGCATTCACTCCAACACAGAAATAAAATAGTTTGATTCAAAATCTAAACATCGAAAAATATGTATAAAAATTATGATAACTACGATAAATTAAAATTTAGGAGATTAATCGGATAAACGCTGGGAAATTTCTCATTAAACCAAAATAAAAACATTGATCGGATCGATCAAATAAATGATAAAATGTTGTGTTTTGTTTTGAAGGTTACAAAAGGTTACATAATTTGTATACAATATGTCAATTAGGATTAGGAGAGGGACAATTTGATCACGCTCTCAATATTATTTTTTATACGATAATTTTTTATTGTTGCTATGAAATAAAAAATTGTGTTCATATATTTTTTCTCGTTTTTTGCGTTGTTTTATGATCGTTATGTTTGTTCCTTTTTTTAAAAATTCATTGATGTTTTCTTCTTTTGGTTTATTTGTTTGATGGGAATAAATTATTTTGTTGGTTATGTACACAATGTCCCTTTCTTACAAATTTTTATTCTATTTCTATTTGAGCTTTATTAGAGAATAAAGTATCTTATTTTCCTTTAATTAATACAATAAAATGGAAAACCCCACGGAAAAATCCTTCAAGTCAGGTGAAAACCAATGTTTATAGTTTCAATTGATTTCAAAAAATTATAATTTTGAGTTACTTTTCATTCAAATATTTCTATAAACGAAAATCATGTCTCTCCATATAAAATGTATGAAGAGAGCGATTATTTTTGTCATTTTAGGTATCTTAATAAAAGTTCATTTTGAACATGGAGGCTTGATTTATTAAGATGGCTTTGATTTAATTAACTCGAAAATAGTCAATTCATTCCATTTGGTTCCATCTCTTACGCTCTCGCGTAGATTTGTTATTTAGTTACCGTTTCTATTATAATTATTATTTTATTATTTTTCCTTCATTTTTTCTAAGAATCAAAGTAAAGATTAAAAAAAATTGTTTAATGAAACATAAAATAAACATAAATTGTAAAAAGTGAGATAACGTTGGGGAAAAATCCCAATTTTTTATTTGAATGTCATTGAGGATGTATACATATATTTTGTGAAACAGATACTACGTCGTTTCAAATGAAAATTTTCCAATGTTTCGCAGAGACCGTTCCCATAACATAAATTGGACGTAAGATATTCCCGATAAAATTACCATCCAAGAATAGTCGTCTATTGTAGAAATTTTGTATTTATGTTGGCATATTCTTGTTGTAATGAGGGCTGGATTTTCGTTAAACGAGGTATTGATTTTTTGTTAGAAGCAACAATAAAGATATTTTTTCTATTTCTGCATAGATTTTGATGTGTACTGCATAATAGGGCATCCAGGCCACTGCTACACATGACGCCCCCACTTAAGCTCTCAAGTCTGTGAAGTTTAGTGTTATGAAGTGAAGTAATACCCATTAATTCACCCGTCTATCATTTCACAAAATCAAACATATAAAATATCATCCCCAAGTGAGAGTGAATCTCATCCCCCATCAAATTTAACTCTGTTGTTATATTTATAGACCTCTTATTTCGATGGAATGATATTGTTTTGCATTTATCAATTTTCAAAAGGCATTTACTGTTGATGACACCCTTCACTATTTGCGTTTTCTTGAAATTTATGTCTCACATACCTCGTCAACTGCTTGGTAAATTGTTTCATCATCGGCAAACACAAGAACATTGATTACCTTCAATTTCTCATTTCCAATTGTTACAAATTACATTCGATATAATTAAGAGTTAAACTACTTAATAAATTTGAATGAAAATCCAAATTCATTGTGGTGATAAATATAATGAAATGCTTTACTGCAATCTGTGAAAGCTACGTCTATACCTAACGGTGTTTTTCAATATCGTTAATGAATTTACTTTTAATTGGAATAAGTCAGTAGAATAAATTCGTATTGGTCGAAAATATGTATGACGTGCCTACAATAAACCTTTGAAAGTGTTAGGTTAGGTAAGGTAAGGATGGCCGTCCTAAAGGACTAGCATAGACACAAAGCTTGGTCCGTAGCTATTCCACATTCGAGCTGCCTCCTCTCACTCGTTAAACCATCCTGAGCTTATCAAGAAGCGTTTAAAGTTCCGAATCTCGATCTTACTAAGATCCATGAGGTCGTTCAAAGTGGAAGTTTCCATAATTTTGTTCTGCTGTCCGCTAGACTACGACAGGTACAGAGCAGATGGAGCACACTTTCCTCCGCCGCCTCATCACCGCAGCTGCGGCAGAAATCAAGTGACACCCAGGCTGTTCGCATGTATCCCAATGAGACAATGTCCCGTTATAGCCCCCACGACCATACCAATATTGTGCCGTTGAAGCGATATCAGTTGGCCTGACCTGGACCGGTCAAGTCCAGGCCAGATCTGCCTGGTTATTACACACAAACTGGCGTTAGAACATCTGACGTTCGTTTCTTTTACGGATTCTTCCTGAAGCAGCAGTTCACATGAAGCAAGCGGTACCTTTATATCCCGCCTGCTTTGGGTATTAGGCGTGCTGTGCCCTTGCGGGCCAGCTCATCTGCCTTTACATTCCCTACGATATTGAAGTGCCCTGGCCCCCACTCAACGGGATATTGAACTGATCAGCTATCTCATTTAAAGACAGTTCTGGGCTACCTTCGACGTCAGGGAGCATGATTGTAGCGTTTTAATAGGGGCCAGGCTGTCCGTAAAAATGCGAATACCCCTCGTAGATATTACATTATACTTCAACCAGTCCATGACTTCCATTATCGCGATAAGTTCAACTTGAATAACACTGCAAAATTCGGAAAGACGTCCTTTTGTCCTCTTTGGTAGGAAACTCAGTTTGGAATCTCACCTCAACAGATGGCAGAGGGATAGAGTAGTCGGTAGCTTCCGGAATACCCCTGCATAGGATAGATGAGTGCCCTATATTATTACAGGTCCACATAGATATGGATTTGAGCCGAATGGCTGTGCAAGATGCTCGGCCGCAATATCCAAGAGAGTAAGATGAAAGAGAATCTTCAGAGCTTGACTAGGTGTGCTCCTGAAAGCCCCACTTATACACAAGCAGGCCGTTCTTTGGGCTTTAATCAAAGTTTCAGGTTGGCCATAATTTTTAACGCTGGCCACCAAACGACAACCCCATACAGCAGTATATTGTTGACCACTGAGACGTAGAGCCAGTGTACTATGTGGGGCTCCATACCCCATCTCTTTCCAATGGCATTTTTGAAAGAGTAGAGCGCTATAGTAGCTTTCTCTACTCTCTCTAAGATGTTTGGTTTTCAGCTTAGCATGCTGTCCACAAGTAGTCCGAGGTATTTCGCAAGCTATTTGATCTATCCGTAAAGATCAAGCGATACCATTTAATATTGGCGGGTAACACTGAGGAAGTTTGTGCTTCCTGGTAAAGAGGACCAGCTCCATTTTTTGTGGGTTTGAGTTCAGTTCGCAACCGCGTTCTCACTCAGAGAGGCAGCCAAGTGCGCACTGCATGCGCTCACTCAGCGTACAATGATATTTACCGAAGACTGCAATAGCAACATCATCCGCGTAGGCAACCACCTTGAAGCCTTGCCCTTCCAGGTTTAGTAACAGGTCATTAATGACCAAGTTCCAAATAAGGGGGGATAGAACCCCACATTGAGGTGTCCCTTTGCTCACGTATCTGCCGGCAGACGTCCCACCAAGATAAGCTGTCACGGTCCTGCCTCTAAGCATTTGATCTATCCAGCCTCTGAGTACCCGTCTACCCCCAGACACGCAAGGGCCCTAGTGATTGCCCCCGGTCTGACTTTGCTAAAGGCCCCATCTATATCCAAGAAAGTTACCATTGAATATTCCTTGTATTCAAGTGATTTCTCAGTCGGACCTATAAGGGAGTGAAGTGCTGTTTCCACCGTTCGTCGCTTACAGTATGCGTCTTGAGACCCCGACAGCTCACCCGGCTTGATTGTAAGCCTCTATTTGTCTTTCCAGTGATTTTAACAGAAATGAGGATAAGCTTATATGCCTAAAGTCTTTGGGATAGCAGTGGGAGCTTTTTCCCGCCTTAGGTATAAATATTAATTTTACTTCAGACAATTTTCTAGGAATGTGACAGAGTTCTAGGCTGCCTTTGATGATAACTTCCAGCCAGGGTAGGATTAAGTCAATAGTTCGCTGGATATCCGTAGGGAAAATGCCCTCAGGTCCTGCCGACTTGTATGGCTTAAAACTGTTTATTGCCCATTGGATATTCCGCGTATTTACTATATGACTTACGGAGTCTACACTCCTATTTATCATGGGCCTCTCCGGAGCTAGCACCGAGCACCCCAGGAAATGCGTTTTTAGTAATAGCTCCAGGGATTCCTCACTACATGTAGTCCATGAACCATCCGGCCGTTGTAGGTAACTCGGGATGGAAGGACTGGAACATAGTACTTTGCGTAGCCTGGCAGCCTCCGAGGTCTCCTGTATCTTGCCACAGTAATGCCTCCAGGCCCTCGTTTTGGTTCCTCTTAGCTCGTATTTATAGGTTTTGAGGACTTCCTTATAACAGTTCAAATCTGCAGCAGCATTTGTATTCCTCGCTTTCTTGAACAATCTCCTGCATTTCATACGAGTACCTTGGAGTTCTCTCGACCACCAGGGTGGCCGATACTTACCCAAAGGCCTACTGATAGGACATGCAGGTAACATGGCTTTGTTGAAAGCATCACATAACTTGGTTACTAGAACATCAAGCTCCAGTGTAGATGCAGGTGGGTTTGGAACCGATACTGGTAATGAATTACCCAGAATGGTTCTAAAGCAATCCCAATCAGTTTTCTTCCTATTCCTGAAGGATGGTTTGCTGGTAGGTTTTGTATCCACTTCGTACTGGAGATAACAATGGTCACAAACTTTCCAGTTCAATACCCTCTCCTTAATAAAATTTGAGACAAGTGTGATGTCTAGCACTTCTTGTCTATTTTTAGTAATAAAGGTTAGTACTTAAAATAAAATCAAGGAGTAACTCACCTCACCTGTTGATATTTGTACCTCCACAGATTGAGTGATGACTCCGACTTTCGTCTTTGATCCTCTGTTATTGCACTACCCAACCTACCTAGGTATATTTTCCTCCTCATATGGTACGTAGGCCGATATAAGCCAGAGTTTTTGCGCACCCATCTCGATGCTAGCCCTCACTACATCTGCATTGCTGTAATTTAGTAGTATAGATAGTGCTTACCTCCACCACTGTTGAGTCAGACATCTCCTCGGACGGCGATTCGTCCATTTGGAGCGCACAGTGTAGCCCCATTGATCTCGACATCTCCGAGTCCAGGGATAATGTCTCCTGAGCGGAGGGCAGCATTCATGCCTTTGCCCTTTGGCTTCGAGGGGCCAGCCTCATTTGTGCTTATGCCCTTTTTGCGCTTTGGAGACCGGGCCTACCGGCTGATGTCTCCACAGCACTAGATTCCGGTTTTTTAAGAATACCGGTCTCGTTTTCCTTATTATCTTTGTTATTCATAATAGGTCGCACGAGTAAAGGAGAAAAGAGGTCCATCTGTGCAGAGATCCGCAATACACAGGTAAGGCTGCATGATCCGGAGGTCGCCAAGTATCCGGATACACCGTTAGAGACTGGCCTAGTTTTTAAACTGGGCCCCCAGCCTGACCGGTTATCAGCACGGTACGGTTAACACCTTAATCCGGCCCAGTTGTTTAGCGCCGTGTTTTCGTTTCATTTAAATATCTGTCTCTTGTTTTAATTTAATAAATTAACTTATTTTCTTTTAAATAATACCGCACATAAAAACCATACGAAAAATCCTTTCAAATCAGGCGGATTAATTTATTCAGAAAAAATTAATTTTCAGTTACTTTTCATTCAAATATTGTAGTTCTATAAACTAAAGTCAGTCATTTTGTACAAAATATTGGGAATAAGAGATTTTTGTTGTTGTTTTTGATACTTTTGAAGTTATTTTCATTAATATATTAATATATTTTTAAAGCTTGTTTTGGACATAGGAGGCTTTATTTATTAAGATGGCGTATTAACATGAATAATTTATTGTAATTAACAATCAACAATAAAATTAAAAATTAAAAAAGGATGTAATTTTTTTTTTTCAAAATAGTTACTTGTTCACCATTTTCATTATTTTGATAGATGATGCCAGAAATTTTTTAACTATTGCCGTTAAACTAATAAAATATAAGCACACATAAAAAACGTAGTTTGCTTTTTAGTCGTCTGTTAAAAATCGCAAAAACCGAAATTTCTCAACATATGTACATATATATATATATATATATATATATATATATATATATATATATATATATATATATATATATATATATATATATATATATATATATATATATATATATATATATATATATATATATATATATATATATATATATATATATATATATATATATATATATATTTTTTTTTGAGGGAGGGGGAAAACCCTCATGGGCGCTGTGCCGGACTCTTACCGACTAAAAACCCCCACCCTCACTCCTCACGATGACCGGGATCGCAAAAGATTGCATTACTTCAGTCAAAGGATGTCCGTAATTTAAGTTGTGTACCTGGAGCTTCGGTTGCTCATCTCATCGTCTCTTCTCTTATTTTTTGTTTCAAGATGGTCTTTATCATTTTGGTTATGATGTTCCACGATTGCTCTTCCACCAGCATCTTTTCGATTATATTATCTGTGGTTAGTTCCCCCACATGATTAACACACTCTTGCCGCTCCTGCACCCACCTTATGCAGTGCAGTATAGTGTGCTCTGCTGTGTCTTCCTCTTCGCAGTGGAAGCAGTTAGGTGACTCCTTAATATGCATCTTAAAGAAGTAGCTGTTAAAACACCCATGGCCCGATAAGAACTGTGTTAGGTGAAAACAGGTATCTCCATGCTTACGCGCCACCCACTTCTCTAGAGTGGGAATGAGCTGCCTGGTCCAAGTGCCAGTATCAGCTTCCTCCCACCGGGTCTGCCATTGAATCATAAGTTGTTCCTTCGCAATTTTTTTAGGGGTACCACTAAAAACAGCTATTCGTTCTTTAGCCATAAGAGTTACAGGTGGCATACCAGCTATTACAAAGACAGCCTCTTTCGAAACTGTCCTGAAAGCGCTGCATACGCGGAGTGCGATCGTCCGTTGAACCCGTTCTACTTGGTCACTAGCTCTAGCGGTGTTCAGAGCACGACTCCAGATAGGTGCTCCATACAATATGATGGATGTAACAACCGATGCTAGTAGTTTTCTTTTGCATGAGCTAGGTCCACCAGTGTTTGCCATCAACCGTGCAAGATATTTTGTTGTTCTGGTCGCCTTTATGACTATCTCTCTAATATGTTCTTGAAAGCTGCGTCGGTAATCTAACCAGATGCCTAGATATTTAATACGGGGTACTGGCCTTATAGTGACCCCTTCCACGCGGAAGGCCATCGGAGAGAGGGCTCTTCTACCCGCCATTACTATGGCTTCAGTCTTCTCTGGAGCCAGCTGCATACGATGAATGAAAAGCCATCTAGAGATGGCTGCAACCGCAGCTTCCACTCTTTCTACTACCTGGTATTCGTGTTTTGCGGATACAATAAGTGCTAGGTCATCCGCATAACCCACTAACTTAGCACCCTCGGACAAATCGATTCGGAGAATACCATCATATAGGATATTCCATAGCGTCGGGCCAAGGATTGAGCCTTGTGGGACCCCACTGGTAATCTCTATCTGAGTTGTTATACCTTCTGACACCATCAAAATGCGTCGGTCACTTAGATAGCTCTGGATCATTTTCCTTAGGTACGGGCTCACGTGTAGTTCTTTCAGCTTTTGTTGGATTATCTCCCAGGTTGCGCTATTAAATGCATTTCGTACATCAAAGGTCATCACTACCGGGATATTTCGGGTGTGACAGGACCCGGCGGCAGCCGTGTCTACTAAACTCATAACTTCTGCTAGTGCATCAGTCGTAGAGCGTCCCGGTCTGAATCCGTACTGGTTAGTAGCAAGTCCACCTGTTTCGTTTACTTCTTGCGCCAAACGAAGGAGTAGTAAGTGTTCCAAAAGTTTCCCGAACGAGTCAAGTAAGCACAGCGGTCGGTATGATGAGGGTATACCGTCTGGTTTTCCTTCTTTTTTAAGAAGAACCAGTCTAGCAGCTTTCCAGTTGTAGGGGAATTTCCCTTTTTTAAGTGCTTCGTTCATAGCGGCCAAGACTTTATTTGGGTTGGTCTCCGAAGCAAATGTTACAGCTTCTGGTGGGATCCCATCTGGCCCTGCACTCTTCTTTGTTTTCATTTTTCGCCATGCTGTTTCCAATTCTTCTGCAGTGAACAACGGAGTCTCCTGCACTTGTATCTCTTCATGAGGCATACGATGATGGGCTGGGAAGAGTTCACTCACAGCTGCCATCATGGTGTTTGCATCTAAGAGAGGTACTGTCCGACCAAATCTTTTAGTGACTATCCTGTAAGCATCTCCCCAGGGGTCATGCTCCACAGTACTACAGAGGTCTTTCCAGCATTTCTTCTTCGATCGTAGAATTGCAGTTCTCATGTCTTTTCTAGCACTTTTAAGCTCTTGGTAGTAGGATGCGTTGGTTTGACCGTGGGTACGCCTAGCTTCTCTTTGTAGTCTCCTTCTGGCACGCTTGCACCTGCCATGAAGCTCCTCGATTTCTAAAGTCCACCAATAAACACTTCTTCTTCCTTTCCTACGTTGTTTCGGTAGAGCTTCCTCGCATGCTTTCCTGACGGTTTCTACTAGCTGTGCCGTAGTTGTAATGCTAGAGGAGTTCAGGTAGCAACGAATTACGCTGCGGAGATATTCTTGTTTTGTTGCTCCTACACGCCAGCTATTACTGGTAGTATTGTACTGTGATGATCGCATGTGAATCGTATTCACTTCGAACATAATATAGCGATGGTCGCTAAGGCTTTCATCTTCCAAAACTTGCCAACTCTTAAGTCGTTGGGTTGTTCTTGCAGAGCCGAAGGTTACATCAAGAAAGGAACCATAGTTGCCTCTTTCAAAGGTTGGAGCCTGCCCTGTGTTAAGGCTCGATAGATCACATGATGCAGCCCAGTCTGCTAAGAGTTGACCTCTGTTGTCTAGTATATTTCCGCCCCACTCGGGGGATTTCGAGTTGAAATCACCTGCAACAATTACGTCTTTGTTCTGGTTCCAAATAATCAGACTGAGTTCGTCCAGGCTTCGTGCGAAATCGCCTAGGGATTTGTTTGGTGAGAAATAACAGCTTATGATTACAATGTCCTGCAGTTCCACCCAGACCACTCCTTTTCCTGCACCTGTCTTTATTGTTACAATGTCTTTAGACACTACGCTTGGAGCAGTGTCTCCATCTAAGTCTGGTATCCAACTTCCTCCTTCCAGCTTCGATCGATTCGGCTCGCTCACCAGGACCACGTCTACATGCCTTCTACGGGCAGTAGCAACAAGGAGATCCTGGGCTGGCCTACTGCGATGTGTGTTAAGTTGAAGCAGGCGCATTATGAGTGACTACTTCTCCTGCGCTTTGGTCTAGATTATTTTCCAGAGGGGGTACCCCCTCTGAGCTTTGCTTCGCCCTACGCATGGGGTGTTTTATCTCATTGCAGCCCTTTCTCATGTGACCACTTTTACCGCAGCTGAAACAGATACCACTGCGGTCCGGTCCATTGCAGTTTCGTGCTTTGTGTCCTTCCTCTCCGCATTTATAACACCGGTGATCCGGGAGACGAAGATATACTCTGCACGATACCCAACCGATTCTGATACGCCTTCTATCCACTATCAATTTTGCCCATTCCTTGGGCAGTTTCACTGTTGCATTCTTAGTGTTTGCATAAGCAGGCCTTACCGAGGTTACAAAAATTTGGTCGGTATCTGCCTTCTCCAAAGCTTCCCGGACTCCCTCTCTTATATCGGTCTCAGCACTACTTTCTTCGAGATCTCGTATGTGTATAACAGCCATTTCTTTTTGATGAACGGCCTCTACACCAGCTACCTTTCCTACAATCGCCTCTCTAAGGGTTTCGGCTTTATTCTTTCCGCCCTTCAGCTGGATTATTAGGTCATCTGTCCTGTTTTTTCTCATCGCCGTTATTTCAACACCTACAACTTTTATGTCTACACTCTCCTTCACGGATTTCAGGAGCTCAGCATAAGTTTGACCTTTCGCTTTCACTATCACGGTTTCCTTTTTATTCTGTCTCCTTCTTTTACGCCGAACTACTTCTACGAAGGCCTGTTCAGTGTCGATTTGCTTTGTGTTAGGTTTGGGGTTTTCACCTTTTGTTTCTTTGACCTGAACCTTCCGCTTTTCTCTTTTCTTTGCTGTGCAAATGAAAACACTCACACCACTGCCAATAAAGCAGCATTCCATTATTTTGCGTAGTTTTAAGACGTTGCTTGTTGTTGAGACAATGTTTAATTCTTCCATGCATCCTTGGAAATGACTTCTAATCTTCTTCGCCACCTCTATTATTTGCTCTTCCTGCACATTGTCATCTTCATGTTGACTAACGCAGCCAATCACCAGTTTGCCGATATTTTGAGAGGTTTCGGGTTCCCCTTCCATTTCGATCGTGTAGGCGCTTTGTATAACCGCGACTTCTCCTGGTTGGAGCGTTTTATTATTTAGCAGATGCTGGAGCCCTGGCACTTGCTCCCCCAGATTATGTAGTTCTTGGGTAAACGGTCTACACCCATCCCAGAGGATTCCTCTGGCTGTGGCTTTATTGTCCAGAAAGCTGTCGTGATTGAGTTTTGTAACCCTGAACACTTCATGTGGCCAGTCCTGAGCAACCGTTTGTCGGATTTCTTGGGGTGTCATTTCTGAGTGTATCCGGTTACATAGCTCCTCGAATTGTCGGTTGCTTTCCGTCTCTCTGGTCTCCACTGTTTGTGTAGATATCTCCCTTAGCACAGGTTTTGCATCAGTCAAACCCAGTTCAGTTTGCGTTGATGCGTTACACTTTCTATTTTGCGGAGATCCATGAGCGTCTGGGTTATACACAGTCTTTTGTTTCTTTTCATTACCAGTCATTTGGATATTCCACGTCTGCGCACTTTGCTTATAACTAGCTAATTTATATATAGCTATCCGCATTCGAGAAACTGAGTCTTTTATTAAGTTTTTAGTAGTTGGGTTTGCCTTAACCAGCATACTTAGACTATTTGATTCCTTTTCTACCTGCTCAATGGCTGCTACGAGCTCATCTAGTGCTAGCTTATGCTCTTCCGCTTCAAAACGCCGTTTCTTTGCACTATCCATTTGTATGTCGGGAAGTGAAACGTGGTGCGGCGTGTTTACGACATAATTAGATTGCAAAGAAAATTTCTAAGAAACAAATCCCAATAAAAAATAGAATCATAAAAAAATAATTACCCTATTAAAAATAAAAATAAAAGGATCACGTAAATAAAACCATATCCCAAAATAGTAAAACGATCCTAACTAAAACACAAAAAATAAAATATAGTTAACGTAAATAAACAAAATGATATTGCTCAAAATATCAAAGAAAAAATAAATTACCCTATTAAAAATAAAAATAAAAGGATCACGTAAATAAAACCATATCCCAAAATAGTAAAACGATCCTAACTAAACCACAAAAAATAAAATATAGTTAACGTAAATAAACAAAATGATCTTGCCCAAAATATCAAAGAAAAAATAAATTACCCTATTAAAAATAAAAATAAAAGGATCACGTAAATAAAACCATATCCCAAAATAGTAAAACGATCCTAACTAAAACACAAAAAATAAAATATAGTTAACGTAAATAAACAAAATGATCTTGCCCAAAATATCAAAGAAAAAATAAATTACTCTATTAAAAATAAAAATAAAAGGATCATGTAAATAAAACCAAAATTCCACATATTGTAAAGGATACAAAGAAAATGAAAAGAAATAAAGCAAAAAACGGATATTAAACTCTTAGTCTCCTCCTCCAAAATTCTGTATATAAACCCCGAGTTTTATAACAGAGGTTATCTTTATTGTAATAGTTTTAAATCAACCAACATCTTTTATTGTAGTCAATCCTTAAATAAGTAACATCTTTTATTGTAGTAAATTCTAAAAGAGCAATTATATATCATATAACGTAAAATCATTTTTATTTTTTAAAATAATAAAACTTAAAATTAAATTTAAATTAAATCTTTTATTAAATTAACAAGTGAAGGATCATATCCAAGCCGTAAGTATACTTTATTATCACATACAAACTTCAAACCCTTCGGACGGTACTGGTGCAAGGTGTTCGTTTAGCCATGGCAAAGGCTAAAGGGTTGAATTGAAGATAATATCAAAAAAAAATCAAAATACTTACTAACATTGGTGCATCCCACCACAAGTCAACTGAATACTGACATTGATTTTTTTATACATTTTATAAAATAAAATACTATCCCATATATAATAATTTAACAAGTCATTCACAAATACAAATTACATACTTTCGACATATCAATATATAATAAACATATATCACAAAACATTTAACACAATTATTTATAACACTCTTATATTACAAAACATCTTAAATTATAAAACATTACATCACACATAATTTCTTATATTATAAAACATTTACACTCGACAACAACGATACATTTATCATACATCTATTACACATCATATCCTTCAAATATTATATAACATAAACATAATATATAAAACATTATAAACTAACAAATAAAACATTTATAAAGTAACAAGTAAAACATTTTCATAAGTAAAACATTGGCGCTGTAGAAATTCGCACCTGTGGTGAAATAGGTTAAGTTTAACAAAATCAAACGAAATTAATCACAAGGGTTGAAAATCCCATAATTCAAGTCAACAAAATTATTAAGGTTGCAAACCCTAGCAGAAAATTAAAATTCAAATAAGGTTGGAAATCCTAGAAAAACACTAAATTATAATAAATACACACATTTGGAAAGGAAAACGTTATATGAACACTAATCAGTGGAAAATCAAACAAAACACAACGATCTCCAATAAGAACACCAATCAATAGAAGACAACCATCATTATATAGAGAAGACCGCACCCGTAGTCAAACCAAACAGATACAACACAACAAAATCGAACGAAACACAAGCGCTGCACATAATATCGAAAAAACACAAAGAATAATAATGGATCAATATAAAATACAAAAAAATATCACAAATATCATCCCAGAATTTTCCGGAGACAACAGAAGAAATGAGCTAGCACGATTCCTAGAAATGTCAGACCTGCTATACGAAACATTGACACCTGAGGAAAAAGTAATATTCGGTAGACTAATCAAATACAGACTGATAGGAGAAGCATATACACGAATATGCAATAGGAATATAACAGAGTATCAAACACTCAAAACCCTATTAAATAGTATGTATCAAGCAATCGTGTCACTAGACGAATTAGAAAAAGAGATGAAGGAAACCAAACAAAGATATGGAGAATCCATCAGAAACTTCGGATTCAGACTAGGCGAAGCAGTTGAGAAGTACAAAAACGGATACATAGAAAAATATAAACTGGAAGAAATTGACGAAGATTATGACAACCACATCAACATGAATGCAATATTGACATTCAAAAAAGGACTAATTAACATCAAAGTTAAAGAGAGGATGGTAACCAGTGAAACAGACGATCTAGGTAAAATAATAGATGAAACAGAAATAGTAGAACACCTACTAATAGCAACAACAAACCCGACACCCAATAATAGAAACAATTATCAAAACAGGCCAGGACAAACAAACAAACCAACATGCAGCTACTGCGGAAAATATGGACATTCATGGAATTACTGCCGAGCAAGAACAAACGTACAGTCCAGACCAGAACAACAACGGCCACAAAACTCCAACCAAGCACACTTCTCAAACTACAGACCACCGCTAAACGTAAATAAATACACACCCCAGTATCAAAATAACGACAGAATGAATCAACAGCAACCAAACTTTATGAAATACAGACAACCACACTACCAAAACACGGCTCCAAAATACTGCTCACATTGCAAAACAACAAGAGGACACACATTTGAAGAATGCAGAAACAAGTTCCTAGGACGGCAAAATCACAACACAGGAAGTAACATACAACAAACACAAAGAACCAACGAACTAGAAAACCAATTCAACAGAATGAGAATTAGTATGACCTACCCACTACCACATGAAAACCAAGATACAATAAAAAACAATCAGGGAAACGACCCTGGATCCAACCAGCAGTAGGAGAGCTGTTGCCGTTGGATCCCAAAACAAACTACAATAAAGATCCGTGTGAAGAAACAACACACGTAAACTCTCTCCAAATGGGTGTAATACCACAATTATATTTAGTACCAAATAATGAAAATAACGCACTGAGCCAACAAGACGCTCAAATTATATCTTATAACAAAACAGATCTAAAGTGCCCAGACGCACAACACACACAAGAGAGATCAATTCCTCAAATTAACCGACCGAGAACAACGAGTTCTCAAGTTAATCGACAGAGTGAAATTGAACCTCACAATTTAGTTCATAAGCAAACAGAAGAAAATACAATAAACATTATAATTATCCTATTTATAATCAACAGAATTTTGGCATCATTTTGCCATAAAACACAACGTAATATACACAAAATATACAGAGCAACACAAAACCTCTACAGAAAAATAAAACTTGAAATAAATCTCAAATGGAGAATAAAATCATATAAAATAAAAAATTATTACAACAATATACTTAAGGAAATACGAGCAGAAAAAACCAAAAAAGTCAAGTTCAAAAACCCTTTAATTAAACAATATAGTATCACAGACAATAAAATCACAGACCCACAAAATAGCCAAGTTAACAAATCGAATCAAAATAATCAAATATTATATATTAAGAAAACAAAAACCGTCGCCAGCCCGACATATAATCAAACACAAACCGTCGCCAGCCCGACATATAATCAAATACAAACCGTTGCCAGCTCAACGCGAAATCACATAGTAGATATTAAGCAAACAAAAACCGTCGCCAGCCCGACATATAATCAAATACAAACCGTTGCCAGCCCAACGCGAAATCACATAGTAGATATTAAGCAAACAAAACCCGTCGCCAGCCCGACATACAATCAAACACAAACCGTTGCCAGCCCAACGCGAAATCATATAATAGATATTAAGCAAACCAAAACTGTCACCAGCCTGACACAAAACCAAACAAACAAACTGGATTCCCAAATTAACCGACAGAGTACAGAAAACACTCAAGTTAATCGAATGAACCAATATAACCAAAATTTAGATAATAAACAAACAAAAACCGCTGCTCCAATCCCAGCGCAAAATTCAATAAATAAAATGTGCTCAGTAGCCCATCAATTAAACAAAAATTATATAACCCAAAATATCCAACAAAATATCAAAAACCGAAATAAAGAAATCCAATTAAGAAACACATTCCCTACTAGGATTCCATATTCACCAAATCCTCCATATCAATACAAAAATTACAAAATTAGAAAAAAAGGATTTTAAGAAATTTCTTTTCCCCAATCACAGAAATATATCAAAAATAAAGCATCACAGAAAACCGGACTTTTCTACTAAAATAATTTTTTTTTTTCAATTCAACAAATTTTAAAACTCTCAACGAATTTTCAATCACCAAACCACTTTTCCTTTCTCAATCAACATAACAAATAACAATTGAGGAAGAACAAGTTAAAATAATTTCATAAAAAGAGTAAATTACAAAAATCATACACATAAAACTTTAAAGTCCACAATAATCAACAAACAAAAATTAACCAGTTTAACATAAATTTTTTTTTAAGATGAAAATTTACTCATCTAACTTTTTCCTTCTTAAAAGACAACATAACAGGTCAAACTAACAAACATAAGAAGAAAAAAGACCAAAATACTAAACCACTAATTAATAACAATTAACCAAACAAAACTCTTTCCCACAAAACAATTTTCTATCCCCAAAATCAAAATAAATTAATAAAATTAAAAACACCCCTCAAATTAAAACAAGATAAACCCTCAAAAAATCAAAAAAAAAAAAAATTTTTTTAAAAGTAAAGAAAATTAAAATTACCCTCAATAGATCTTAAGTACACACTAAAACACTAGAATTAAGATAATAATTACATACAAGAATAGTTACAAAAACGGGAACAACCACAGTAAAGCAAACCAACAGGACCACAACGCAAGACAAGAAACCAGCCATGAGATGAAAAGAACTTAAGGAGAACCAGAACCAGACGACCACATTAAACATACCTCAACCAGAAGTCGAAGAGATAAAATAAATAATAAGAAATAAAATAAAAACCATAAAATAAACATAATAACAAAGCTTATAAAACCTCGGCACGTGAACCAAACCACAAGTCAAAAATAAACAAACAACAAATAAATTACACAAATAACACATAATAACAAAAAATCATAAATAATATCGAGCCAGACCTAATAACAACAAACATAATACCGCTAATAATAATAAAATAATGAATGTCCATGCCAACAATCAAAAAGGGACACACTAATAAACAAATTAACTGTTCACACCCAATTACGGAGAACATAATAAAACAAGCGGCAGCAGCACAAAAACACAAAATAATACACAAAACCAACAAGATAGAAAACATAACATATATCACAACAACAAACTACGACCGAGAAACCAAAAACAAAAACTAAAAAGGTACATCGACCCAAAGACGATCATCAAAAATACAAAGAGGAAACAGAAAGACAACAACCCGAAGAAAAACCACAAAGAAACAGAAAACAAGGAGAAACAAACCAGTAAACAGCACATACCACAAAAACCCGATTGTAACTATAGATAAGATACAAAAACTAACAATAGAATTTAAGAAAGATAAATGATAAGCAACATATGTTTAACATACATATACCTAAAGAAATTTTCTGGGCTTTCTTCAAAACCCCACAAAATTTCTTCCTTGAGGGCCAGCCTATGTTGTGTTTTAGATTTACGACATAATTAGATTGCAAAGAAAATTTCTAAGAAACAAATCCCAATAAAAAATAGAATCATAAAAAAATAATTACCCTATTAAAAATAAAAATAAAAGGATCACGTAAATAAAACCATATCCCAAAATAGTAAAACGATCCTAACTAATAGTGATGGTTTTAATTGATACTTTTGGGTATCAGTATCAATTGATACTTTTGAACCAAGAACCTGATACTTTTAACCTGATACTTCGAACCCGATACATTTTTTCGATTCTTTCTTCCACCATAAGGCTTCGAGCAAAATTCAATTAACTGAGTTTCATCGTGATAAATTAAATTAAAATTATGATAAATTATTCCTAAAATCCTAATAATTCGATAACTACAGAGACATAAATCATGATTGGTCATATCAAAAATATCTACTTATTTAATTTCACGTAATAATCATAATACATATTCATGTTCAGTTCTAAAGAATAAAAATTCGACGTGTTTATATACTTTTATACTTCCTATTCTCACAAATAAATAGATGCAAGAGGCAATACATTAAAAAGACCAAACATACAGTTTACGTCTTCCTTTCAAATTGATATTGGTATTTTACTACATATAATGTACTCGTATATGTATAGTTTTGCTTTTACCTTCGAGCATAAAGATATATAGAGAGAGTGTAAAACTTAAAATGTATGAAAAGAGAATAAGAAAATCGTACTACAACTTCTGTCAAAAAAAATTTTTTTTTTTTGTTTATTTCATGTTTTGTGTTTGTGTGTTTTTACATCGAAATAAAATTAAAAATTATAAGTGAAAAATATAAGATGGCTAAATTAATTAATTGTTGTGTGACAAATTGCTCCAATACGAAGCAAATTAATACAAAAAAAAACAATAATAAAAAGTGTTTAATTAACTTTTTTAGGTAAATATTAAGTACATATTTTTTAAAAAAATTTTTAATCCCTTCGATCGCAATTTAATTCACACGAATGAAAATTAAAAATAATTGTGCAGTTTTGAAGTGTATTTAATCCTTATTATGGCCACCCATTTTAGTTTAAATCAGTTTTAGTTTTCTATCAAAATAATTAAAACTAAACTGTTTGTATACCAAAAATAGAACAAAATTACGCGGCCATTTTGCTTTTTTTGATGTTTATATAAAAACATTCATAGCCGGCGAAACTATTTTTTTTTGTAGGGTTTTTTTTTCTGTTGTAAAAATGCGTGAAAATTTTTATTTTAATTTATTTTAATTTTTATTTTAAAACTTTTATTCTTCTCGTGTAAACGGGATATAAGATTAATCATCCCTTTAAAAAAATATTAAAATTAAATTATAATATCTAAAATAAAATGGGTGGAATTATTTTCTACAAGTATATTGTAATAAATATTTATCAATTTTGTATTGTGGTACATAATTATGTGCATTATACATGTTCATAAATTTCTAAAAATCCAATTTTTTTTAACCCTATGAAAAATTAAATAATTTTATGTACGACTGTGGCAATAAACAAAAAAAAAAAATGAGAGAAATAAAAAAAAAAAAATATGTTTTGACAGAAGTTGTAGTACGCTCAAAATATATTATCCTACCCGGTTGGCTTTTACTCTTTCTTTTGTACTGTATCTGTATTGAATACTTTTAACCGAGTTGATACTTGTACCGAATTGATCTTGTACCAAATTGATACTAATTGTACGGTACCGAATTGATACTTGTACCGAATTGATACTTGTACCGAATTGATATTTGTACCGAATTGATACTAATTGTATCGAATTGATACTTGTACCGAATTGATACCTGTACCGAATTGATACTTGTACCGAATTGATACTTGTACCGAATTGAAACTTTGGTTCGAATTGATTCTTTTGAACTATTTGATACACTTTTATATAATATTTGCAATATATTTTTTTATAAATTTAAGCAAATCTTCTCAATTACTTATGTTTAAATTATTTAATAAAATAAAATCCTTATTTTTTAAATAAAGATTAAAGATTAACTAACGATAAAAACTATATAAAAATAAAATTATCTGATAAAAAAATTAAAAAAAAAAAAATTATATTTCAAAAATAAGGATTTAATTTTATTAAATAATTTAAACATAAGTACATATATTGCAAAAATTATATAAAAGTGTATCAAATAGTTCAAAAGAATTATCAATTCTTCAATTATCAATTAGATTCAGAGATAAAGTATCAATTGAACTCAAAAGTATCAATTAGAATTGGATTCAAAAATACCAATAGGATTCAAAAGTATCAATAGGATTCAAAAGTATCAATTAGAACCAAAGTATCAATCCAATTCGAATAGGAGTATCGAATAAAGTCATATATGCCTGATCTCTTTTGATACATTACTCATATTAGTTTGCGAGAGCAATAGATATAAATAATAAAAACACGTTGAATTGTTATGTAGTTAAACAGAGAGATGCTTCGATGAATTCATATTCTACATTTCTACCTTTACTTTTATTCAAGAACACACATTTTTTGATTTTTTATATTATATATACTTGTTTCGTTTGGTGCATTGTAGATAGTGGTTTGCGAGAGTAATAAAAATATATAATATCCAATTTCTCTTTTATTAGAATAAAGCGGTATATACTATACATACAGTCAAAACCAACACAAATGTATTTGTGCTATTTATAAAAGGAAACAAACTATACCAAACCAATTGTTTGGTTGTATAGTTTTGATTCATTTGAACATCGAATGAACGAGTTGATACTTTTAACCTGATACTTTGGAAAGTACTCAATTGATACTTCGAACCTTTTGAGTATCAGGTTAAAAGTATTCGGTTAGAATCGGTTCGAACATCACTACTAACTAAAACACAAAAAATAAAATATAGTTAACGTAAATAAACAAAATGATCTTGCCCAAAATATCAAAGAAAAAATAAATTACCCTATTAAAAATAAAAATAAAAGGATCACGTAAATAAAACCATATCCCAAAATAGTAAAACGATCCTAACTAAAACACAAAAAATAAAATATAGTTAACGTAAATAAACAAAATGATCTTGCCCAAAATATCAAAGAAAAAATAAATTACCCTATTAAAAATAAAAATAAAAGGATCACGTAAATAAAACCATATCCCAAAATAGTAAAACGATCCTAACTAAAACACAAAAAATAAAATATAGTTAACGTAAATAAACAAAATGATTTTGCCCAAAATATCAAAGAAAAAATAAATTACCCTATTAAAAATAAAAATAAAAGGATCATGTAAATAAAACCAAAATTCCACATATTGTAAAGGAGACAAAGAAAATGAAAAGAAATAAAGCAAAAAACGGATATTAAACTCTTAGTCTCCTCCCCCAAAATTCTGTATATAAACCCCGAGTTTTATAACAGAGGTTATCTTTATTGTAATAGTTTTAAATCAACCAACATCTTTTATTGTAGTCAATCCTTAAATAAGTAACATCTTTTATTGTAGTAAATTCTAAAAGAGCAATTATATATCATATAACGTAAAATCATTTTTATTTTTTAAAATAATAAAACTTAAAATTAAATTTAAATTAAATCGTTTATTAAATTAACAAGTGAAGGATCATATCCAAGCCGTAAGTATACTTTATTATCACATACAAACTTCAAACCCTTCGGACGGTACTGGTGCAAGGTGTTCGTTTAGCCATGGCAAAGGCTAAAGGGTTGAATTGAAGATAATATCAAAAAAAAATCAAAATACTTACTAACATTGGTGCATCCCACCACAAGTCAACTGAATACTGACATTGATTTTTTTATAAATTTTATAAAATAAAATACTATCCCATATATAATAATTTAACAAGTCATTCACAAATACAAATTACATACTTTCGACATATCAATATATAATAAACATATATCACAAAACATTTAACACAATTATTTATAACACTCTTATATTACAAAACATCTTAAATTATAAAACATTACATCACACATAATTTCTTATATTATAAAACATTTACACTCGACAACAACGATACATTTATCATACATCTATTACACATCATATCCTTCAAATATTATATAACATAAACATAATATATAAAACATTATAAACTAACAAATAAAACATTTATAAAGTAACAAGTAAAACAGGCGGGGACCTGCTGATAAAATTTGATCTCTTGAAAATATCAGCGTTATCCTTATATACATTTCCTCTCCCAGTAGCTGCTTCTAATGTCCTATCCTGGCCGCCCGCCGGGATCATTCTCCAATTTCTTTGCGGTGGTTTGTCCCCCCCAGAATCCATGGGACAGCCCTCTAAAATAGAGGAGTGGGATTCCCGATCTGGTTCGGTATCCACCTGGGGTAATACATTGTTTTCACTATCCGCCATCATTTTGCCTATCAGGACTTGTCTGGTTTTGGTCCACCCTGAGTATTTTATTTCCTCAGTACCCCCCAGGTAAAGTGGTTAGCATTCCCCTATCCGCCACCTTGGGGAGGCGCCCCATAGAGGACCAGCAACCCCCTGGGGAACATATACATATATATATATATATATATATATATATATATATATATATATATATATATATATATATATATATGTATATATACCTATATGTATATAATATATAAATTATTTATTCATATCTTTTGTACTATAAGTATGCCAGGGCAATAGGTAGTTATGATTTTTTTCGGATCTCATTGCTAATAATACATTACTCGTAATTTATTTTTCGTAATTTAATGTAACCTATATCAACTTGTCATGATACTTTCTCTCGGTTTTGGTCTATTTTATTGTTATAGTATTAGAGAGTAGAATATTAAATTAGAACTACTTATAAATGCATATCACATACAGAAATTATTATGGTTTGTTTGTTAGCATAGATTTTATCCTCATACAAATGGAGTTTAGCTTAATTTCTCTCACAACACAAATTGCTAATCAACGATTTAAATTATGTTGCGTAATCCAACATATTAATTATTTTGTTTATATGTACTACAAAATTACATAAATTAAGAATTATTCTACTTTAGTGAAATTTTGAATATATGTATATAAAGGGTTTTCCAATAGGAATGAGACAATTAAAAAATTTAAAAAAAACTTTAAAAAACTGTGAAACCAGTGGAAGAGGGAATGGAATTATTATAGAGAGCTACCGCTAATTCTATGATATTTGTAGTTTTTCGGTTGGGGAGTTTATTTTTATTTGTATTATACATCTCTATAATAGTGGAATGCGTCTTCTCTATTTGTCCGTTTGATTCGGACGATGAGGCATAGTCAATTTTAACGTTTAGTTTACTTAAATATTCCCTAAATTGAATAGATTGAAAAGTTGTTTCATGATCAGTAATTATTGTATTCGGTATGCCGAATAAAGTAAAGTATTTGGTTATTGCGTTTTGTACATCTACTACATAGGTTTTTCGATTTGGTTTCTATCATCTGTAGGTGTTTCGAAAATGAGTCGATTATCGAGAAAAAGCTACTCTTATTAATAGAAAAGATACCTACGTGTATTCTCTCCAATGGTTTGTGTGTATTCGGTCTTGGGGATATTTTTATATTATATGGCCTTCTATCGTATTTGTGCTTATTACATACCTTACAGGAATTTGTATAGCTTTTTATTTTTTTTACGATATTTGGGATAAAATATGACTTTCTGAATCTTGCCTAGTTTCGCTTGTTACATCTTCTACTATTTTTGTTACAAATACAAAGTGACCTTTTATTGAAAAGTTTTCTCTAAATGATTCTTGTATGATACCGTGTAGGTTTCCTGGGGCTAAGATAGCCGATTGTTTCGCGCTATGATAATTTTTCAGAATGTGTGTAATATCTTCTTTGTTAAATGTTGGTTTTGCAATTATTGTGCGATTATATTTTGGGAATATCTTCTCTGTGATAGTTGTGTCGATGTTTGCTATTTTGAACAGAATCTGATTCCAGTAATAATTTACGGGGCGCTCGGATATATGAATAAAGTATTCATCGGAGGTATTTGCCGAGTGCACAGTATCACTATCACCTGTGGTGTTATCTTGGTTTTGTGGTGAGTTTCCAAAATCGTTTTTATTCGAACTATCTGTCGTTCTGCCTCACGTGAAGTAGTACTGGCTTCTTCATTAAAATTTATCTCTGAGGTCCCCTCAACGGCAGGTATTCTACTTAGGGCATCGGCTACGACGTTGGTTTTTCCTTCCTTGTGTATTACCTCGTAGTAAAAATTTTCTAGTTCCAATCGCCAACGCAGTATTTTTGAATTTTTTTCTGATGTCTTAATGAAGGGTTAAAGGTTTGTGATCGGTGATCAAAGTGAACTTATTACCGTATAGGTAGGCTTGGTATTTTTTTACTGCCCAGATAATTGCTAATGCTTCTTTTTCATTAGTTGCGTATCTGCATTCCGTTGAATTAAGCGTTCGTGAAGCAAACGCTATGGGTCTCTCTACTCCTTCCTGTACTTGTGACAATACGGCACACAGCGCGAAATCTGATGCGTCTGTTGTTAATATAAAATTTTTTGAAAAGTCCGGGTTTGCTAGGATTTGGTCTGTGGTAAGAATTCTTTTTAGAGTGTTGAATGCATCCACGTAAGCTGGATCTTTCATATCGATTACTTGGTCTTTTTTTAAGTATTTCGATATTGGTTTTGCGAGTTTAGAATAATCTCTTATGAAACGTCTATAATATCCTGAGAGTCCTAGAAATTGTTTAATTTCTTTCGGGCTTTTAGGTAAAGGCCAATCCAGGATCTTTTTTATTTTATCCGGATTTGGTTTGACTCCGGTTTGAGTGATTATGTGGCCTAGAAACTCTGTTTCTCTTTTCAGGAATTCGCATTTGTCTAGTTGAATTTTGAGATTAAATTGTTCTAATCGTTTTAAGACTTTTCCGAGATTCTTTATATGGTTGTCCAAATTGTACCCTACTATTATTATATCGTCTAAATATACGTAGCAAACATCCCCCACTAGGCCGTTCAATACATGATTTATCGCCCGTTGGATTGTTGCTGGACCATTCTTTAATCCAAAGGGCATACGAGTGAACTCAAAATGACCCTTATCTGAGGAAAATGCCGTTTTTTCATGGTACTTCTCGTCCATCTGGATTTGGTGGAATCCTGATTTCAGATCTAGCGTTGAGAAGTATACGGATTTCCCGAGGCTATCAAGGATTTCCTCGATTTGTGGAATCGGAAATTTATCATTTATAGTTTTCTCATTTAACTTCCGATAGTCTATCACCACTCTCACCTTCTGGGTTCCTGATGCGTCAGGTTTTTTTGGCACTACCCAAATTGGAGATGCATATGGGCTTTTAGAATGGCGTATAATCCCACTATCCAACAATTCTTGGATATGATCGGTCACATCCTTCTTATAGTGGTATGGATATCTATATGTTTTTGTGTATACTGGGCTGTTATCTGTGGTTACTATTTTATGCTTAATTACTGTTGTGGAGGACAGTTTCTCATCTTCTCGCAACAGTACTTTCTGATTGTTGTAAATGGTATATTATGTTATTATAACTATATACATACATATATATATATATATAAATATATAAATATATATATATATATATATATATATATATATATATATATATATATATATATATATATATATATATATATATATATAGATTTTACCCAAAATAATTAAGTTACACCACTTCACAAAAATAAAATCGGTTCCTCGTGTAATAAATTGTAATAAACTTATAATAAATTATGGGCTACTTTTCGTTGTGGAGGGCTGATTTAGCTGGTGCAACTTCAAGGCACTGAATAGTTTCCGTATGATAATATTCTGTGAAACAATTTAATTAGTGATGTACTGTTTTTGAGGTATGGTTGATTCTCTTCGTTGACTAAAGGTATTAATTAATTACCACAATGTGTTAACATCCGTCACTCTAAAGCCGCCTCGGCGGCCCTCCTGCTCAAAATGGAATCTGAGTCCATTGATGTTGTTCTGGTTCAGGAACCTTGGGTCAATGGTGACCGGGTGCTGGGCCTCAGAACTTCCAAATATAAAATACTACATGCGAAGAATGAAGGTAAGATACGTTCCTGCATTCTCGCTAGAAATAATCTGAATATTTTTATACTACTTAATTACAGCCACGCTGATGTAGTGGTGGCTAGCATCGAGATGGATGGGCAAAATCTCTGGCTAATATCGGCCTACCTACCGTACGAGGAGGAAAACATACCACCAGGTAGGTTGGTTAGTGCAATAATGGAGGCTCAAAAACGAAAAGTAGGAGTCATCATGGGCAGCGATGCTAATGCACATCACTCAATCTGGGGAAGTACAAATATCAACAGGCGAGGTGAGTTACTCCTTGATTTTATTTTAAGTACTAACCTAAATATATGTAATATCGGGTGCAAGCCAACCTTTATTACTAAAAATAGACAAGAAGTGCTGGATATCACACTTGTCTCGGATTTTATTAAGGAGAGGGTACTGAACTGGAAAGTGTCCGAAGACCATTCCTTTTCTGACCTTTGTTATCTCCAATACGAAGTGGATACAAAACCCACTAGCAAACCACCCTTCAGGAATAGGAGGAAAACTGATTGGGATTGTTTCAGAACCATTCTGGGTAACTTATTACCGGTATCGGTTCCAAAACCTCCGGCATCTACACAGGAGCTTGATGCTCTAGAAGCCAAGCTATCTGATGCTTTTAACAAGGCCATGTTAGGTGCATGTCCTATCAGTAGACCCTTGGGTAAATCTCGGCCACCCTGGTGGTCGAAGGAACTCCAAGGTACTCGTATGAAATGCAGGAGACTGTTCAAGAAAGCGAAGAACACAAATGCTTCTGCAGACTGGGACTGTTACAAGGAAGTCCTCAAAACCTATAAGTACGAGCTGAGAGCAGCCAAAACGAGGGCCTGGAAACTCTACTGTGGCAATATACAGGAGTCCTCGGAGGCGGCCAGGCTACGCAAGGTACTTTGTTCTAGTCCTTCCATCCCGAGTTATCTACAACGACCGGATGGTTCATGGACTACATGTAGTGAGGAATCCCTGGAGCTATTACTAGAAACGCACTTCCCGGAGTGCTCGGTACTAGCTCCGGAGGGACCCATGATAAATAGGGGTGTAAACTCCGTAAGCCATATAGTAAGCAGGCGGAATATCCTATGGGCAATAAACAGCTTTAAGCCATACAAGTCGGCAGGGCCTGATGGCATTATCCCTGCGGATATCCAGCGAACTATTGACTTAACCCTGCCCTGGCTGGAAGTTATCTTCAAAGGCAGCCTGGAACTCTGTCACATTCCTAGGAAGTGGACTGAAATAAAAGTAATATTTATACCTAAGGCGGGAAAAAGCTCTCACTGCTATCCCAAAGACTTTAGGCCTATAGGCTTATCTTCTTTTCTGTTGAAAACTCTGGAAAGACTAATAGAGGCTCACATTAATTATAGAGGCTCAATCAAGCCGGGCGAGCTGTCGGAATCTCAACACGCATACCGTAAGGGACGATCGGTGGAAACAGCTCTCCACTCCCTTATTGGCCCGATTGAGAAATCACTTGAATATAAAGAATATTCAATGGTCACCTTCTTGGATATAGAGGGGGCCTTTAGCAACGTCAGACCGGGGGCAATCACTGGGGCCCTTGCGTGTCTGGGGGTAGACGGGTCACTCAGAGGCTGGATAGATCATATGCTTAGAGGCAGGATCGTGACAGCTTATCTGGGTGGGACGTCTGCCCCCAGATACGTGAGCAGAGGGACACCTCAAGGTGGGGTTTTATCCCCCCTTCTTTGGAACTTGGTCATAAATGACCTGTTACTAAACCTGGAAGGGCAAGGCTTCAAGGTGGTTGCTTACGCGGATGACGTTGCTATTGCGGTCTTCGGTAAATATCCTAGTACGCTGAGTGAGCGCATGCAGTGCGCGCTTGGCTACCTTTCTGAGTGGGCACGCGGCTGCGGACTGAACGCAAACCCACAGAAAACAGAGCTGGTCCTTTTTACCAGGAAGCACAAGCTTCCTCAGTGTGACCCGCCAACATTAAATGGTACTCGCTTGATCTTTACGGATAGAGCAAAATACCTCGGACTTCTTTTGGATAGCAAGCTAAGCTGGAAACCAAACATCGTAGAGAGAGTAAAGAAAGCAACTATAGCGCTCTACTCCTGCAAAAATGCCATTGGAAAGAGATGGGGTATGGAGCCCCACATAGTACACTGGCTCTACGTTTCAGTGGTCAAACCTATACTGCTGTATGGGGTTGTCGTCTGGTGGCCAGCGTTAAAAATTATGGCCAACCTTAAATTATTGATGAAAGTCCAAAGAACGGCCTGCTTGTGTATAAGTGGGGCTCTCAGGAGCACACCTACTCAAGCTCTGGAGATTCTCTTTCATCTTACTCCATTGGATATTGCGGCCGAGCAGCTTGCATCTTGCACAGCCATTCGGCTCAAATCCATATCTATGTGGACCTGTAACAATGCAGGGCACTCGTCTATCCTATGCAACAGGGGTATTCCGGAAGCTACCGACTACGCTATTCCCTTGCCATCTGCTGAGGTGAGATTCCAAACTGAGTTTCCCACCAGTGAGGACTGGGTGAACGAAACGGTTATGGACAATGAGGCGCTAAGCTTCTTCACGGATGGCTCAAAAAGGGATAAAGGGGTTGGCTGCGGGGTATTCTGTGAGGCACTAGGGGTTAACCTCTCTTTTCGTCTTCCCGACTTTTGCAGCGTTTTTCAAGCTGAACTGATCGCGATAATGGAAGTCATGGACTGGTTGAAGTATAATGTAATATCTACGAGGGATATTCGCATTTTTACGGACAGCATGGCTGCTATTAAAACGCTACAATCATACTCCCTGACGTCGAAAGTAGCCCAGAACTGTCTGGCATCTTTAAATGAGATGGCTGATCAGTTCAACATCCGCTTGACGTGGGTGCCAGGGCATTTCAATATCGCAGGGAATGTAAAGGCAGATGAGTTGGCCCGCAAGGGTACAGCACGCCTAATAACCCAAAGCAGGCGGGATATAAAGATACCGCTTGCTTCATGTAAACTGTTGCTTCTGGAAGAAGCTATAAAAGAAACGAACGTCAGATGGTCTAACGCCAGTTAGTAGTACATGCGCCACCTGGGTCCAAGGTCATATGACATGTGTAAATATGACCTTGAGCGTAAATGTGACCTTGAGCGTAAACGACACGACCTACCTCAACGACCTTGCGTATACGTCACGACCAACGACCTTGCTCGTAGTAAATGACAAGACCTACCTCAATGACCTTTAGCGTAAACGTCACACGAATTACTCAACGATCTTGCTCGACGGCCTTTAGCGTAAACACGACCTGTCTCAACGACCTTGTTCGTAGTAAATGACAAGACCTACCTCAATGACCTTTAGCGTAAACGTCATACGAATTACTCAACGACCTTGCTCGACGGCGTTTGCGTAAACACGACCTTGGCTCAATACTACACACGACCTTTAGCGTAAATGATTACGCATTATTATTGTTGATCTATATATTTGAATGGAAATATTTTTTTTTTTTTTTTTTTTTGATCATGTCAATTAATCACACCCGTCATTTTTTTTTTTGATGACTCACTTTGAATTTTACTTAGAAAGGTGACGTGTGTGTGTGTGTGTGTGTGTGTGTGTGTGTGTGTGTGTGTGTGTGTAAATGTAGTATGGTATATTTTTACTGATTATAAATGTTTATATGGATAATTTTTTTTGGTCAGCGTGTGGAATCGAACTCGGGTCCGCGACATGAAAAGCAAGCGTCTTACCATCACACCACCAACGTGTGATAAATTACTATGACTATTTGTGGTATATAAACAAACTATTACCCCCAAAGATAGATTACTGTTAGTACTCGGTCTATATATATATATTATTTTCCGCCTAAAGGTATGTTAACAGGGGTGCACCGTCTACGTCATATTTTTATATTGAAATAATAAATATAGTTAGGGTTCGATGTTTCAATCTTTGCGCACCTATTTTGTATTAAATGAATTAAGTTTTTCGTTTCACATGTTAGACTGTAAATTCTTCTAAACAATTTAATTATTCAAAATAGATAGTCATTTAGGTGGCGGTCTGTATTAATAATCAACAAAATACGTGTGTACATTGTTGTTGTTTCTTGTTTTCAATTTTAAAAACGTAAACACTCATACAATAATAATAATTTATGCAATATAATAATCATGTGTCATAATAATAATAATTTATGCAACAATCATCTTTCGTAAACACGTAATATATAAAATTCAAGATCAAACATGTTCACTATATAGGTCATTTCACTAGTAACATTTTAATTTATTCAGCGTAAATTCTAATACGGAATAGAATAATTAAGGCGGTGGTCATACCTCAAAGACCTTGCTCGTAGTAAATGACAAGACCTACCTCAATGACCTTTAGCGTAAACGTCACACGAATTACTCAACGACCTTGCTCGACGGCCTTTAGCGTAAACACGACCTGTCTCAGGACAATTCACTAGTAACATTTTAATTTATTCATCATTTTATACACATATGATTTTAAATGTGTGTGTATAACGTTGTTGATGTTTCTTGTTTTTAGCTTTAAAAAATGTAAACAATTATACAATGATGTCATAATAATAATAATTTATGCAACAATCATCTTTCGTAAGAATACGTAATATATAAAATTCAAGATCAAACATGTTCACTATATTGGTCATTTCACTAGTAACATTTTAATTTATGCAACGTAAACATTTTAATTTGGCATAATAATTATTGCGGTGGCCATCTTTTTTTTTTTATACACATATGATTTTAACTGTGTGTGTATAACGTTGTTGATGTTTCTTGTTTTCAGCTTTAAAAATGTAAACAATCGTACAATGATGTCATAATAATTTATGCAACAGGTATCTTATTTGTGACGTCTATAAAAGAGGTGAAAAAAAAAAGAATTTCGTCATACATTCGAACACGCTTCGATGAACATACACATGCAATGACGAGCAGAAACCTACATAGCTTTTGTGAACGATATTTCAAGGCTTGTAAATTACACAACACTAGCACATCAATGTCGAGTGCGTAGTTTTGTTCCGGATCATATTATCGAAGAAATTGATGAACAGTTTGATGAAGGTGATAATAAAGTACAGGCTTTAGTATATAAAATTATACAGCTAAGAGGAGAGAGCCAACTGTCAGAAGTTTTATTCTATATCATAGAAATTTTATTAAATACAATAAAAAGTATTCAAAACATGTAAACAAAAAATAAGAAATGTCAATTGTAATGTCTATAAATATGAGTAGTTTTATTTAATACGCCCTATTTCACTCAAAATGTTACAACAGCCGTTTACGATGATGATATCGGGTCCATCGGGGTGCGGAAAAACTACATTTGTAATCAATCTACTTAATAATAGCGAAAAATTTGCTAATGTTCTGTGGTGTAATGCAGAAATAAATGCTATACCGGAAAGTGTGCACAGTAATAATAACATAGAGGTGGTGAAGAATATTCCGGATAATTTCGAAAATGTACCCCCTAATACTCTAATTATTTTGGACGATTTAATGTTAGAAGCTTACAATAAACCGGTTTGTGAGCTTTTTACTAAAGGTTCTCATCACAGAAATTTGTCTATAATTTTAACAACCCAAAACGTTTTTCATCAAGGTAAATATGCTCGTGATATATCTCTTAATTGTAAATATTTGGTTTTCTTTAAAAACCCTAGAGATCAATCCCAAATTGCTCCGCTTGCTAGACAAATATATCCAGAAAATTCCCGAGAGTTAATTAGGGTATATAAGGAGGTTACTGAGGAACCTTTTAGCTACTTATTGTTTGATCTAACACAGACAGGCAGTGTACTAACAAGATTTCGAACTGAATTTTTCGATAAAGACTTTTTAGTGACTTATATACCAAAATCAGTTTTGGAAAATAGAATAATTTGTAGTCAATATGAAAAAATTAATGGTGAACAGACATTTCTTACACATATTAAAAAATGCTAGTCCTCAGCTACGTAAAAACATTTTAAAAAATTCAACTACAGATTTAATAAAAGCTTTGTGTGAGATATGTATAAATACATTAAACGGGAATATGAAAATTTCAAAATCAGTTAGGTTACAACTGAAAAAGTATAAAAAGACTTTACGCAATCTTGTTTCACCAAAAGTAAAGTTAACACGGAAGCGTAACATACTTATTCAAAAAGGTGGCTTTCTTCCACTACTATTAAGTTCTTTACTGGCAGGCGCTGTTGGAAAACTAGTTGAGCATTTTACACAATGAATCATAATCAAACCCTTTTACAAAAAATGATATTAATGTCTCCGGAATTATTTAAAAAATGGAAACAGATGGTAATTGATAATGAACAATTAACGGAGACGGATCGTCAATTAAAAAATATTATTATGGATAAAACCATGAATGAGACGGATAAATGGTACAAGTACCAACAAGTATTACTTCAAAATCCTCATAAATTTCGTTATTGGAAAAATGAGAATATTCAAGAGGCGGAGGGGGCACGGTCCGGACACACATATCAGTCTGTAGGAACTCAGAGTGAGAAATTTGAGGAAACACCAAAACGTGAAATTTTTTCTATTAAAAGAAAATACAGTAGTCCAGGTGTAATAGAGGCAAAAGTACCAAAATTAAATGAAGAATTGTATACATTTGAACCACAAACACCTACTTTAAAAGATGTTAATCCGCCTGAAATAACAGTAATTAAAAAGCCTAACCAATTAGAGAAACAGGCTAATGCAGTAATAACTGAAGGATATTTACGAAAGAAGGCTTTAGCACTGTCTAAGCCTGGATCTAAATTAAAATTGATGAAGTTAAAAAAAAACAGGAGATAATAGAGTAACAGGAGCACGTTACACATATGAAGGCAATGACGACTCAATCTCCGTAGATCTATCTAGTGAGGATGAATTGTTTGAAGAACCTGGTAGTCAAAATTATAAGCTACGTGAAAGAACAGGAAGTCAGAAGGGAAAGGGGGTTGTCAGACAAATTCCCTGGACATTATATTCTCAAAAAGTATAAATGTAACGATCACAATAAACTGAGTTTAAACTCAATCATCATGTTGACCATAGAAGATCAATTTTATATATGTCTTATGAGTAATAATTCCCTAGACTTTTATCCCGAAAACGTTTTATCCGTATTCACCAATAAGCTGCATGTTCCGCTTACGTTTTCTGAGTCATGGAGTGTTGGAATTACAGAAATCGGTCTTAATAATTTTAATTTGACTCACACCCGTTCGAAGAGAGATTCAAGTGTTGCGCCTAAAAAGATTAAACCGCCTAAGGTCATAGTTAAGGTAGAAGGTGAAACAGCGTATAGAATTGAAATTAGTTCCGAAGATCTGACTAAACTCAGTAAAACCCAGTTTATATCTTTTTCCACTTTTCTTGAAAATATGCATCATTATGTGGTGAGCGATACACCCGTATTTGATAAAGACCAAGCATGTATAAAAATTAAAAAGATTATATATGAAAAAATTACGAATACGGACTGGAGTCAGATAACATATAAAAAAATAGCAAGAATTCCTTCCGAGTTCAGTTTTAAAATTAAGCTAGCCGGTCATGATCAGGAAATAAAGGGCATAACCTTAAGATATGCAAATTATGAAAGTATTGAAGATTTTATAAAGTCAATTTTATCGCAAATTCCGAAGGAAATAGTATTAGAACAGAACGAATTAAAATTATTATTCAATCTATTTTACATTGATCATGATATGTTACCGAAAGCTACGAATATTCCTAATACTGTTTTGAAGATTCCCTTTACGGAGCTAAATGCCTCAATCGAGAATGATAAAAGCGTAATTAAAGAAGGATATCAGGACGCTATAGATTTAGATGCTCTTGTGAAATTGTTTTCTCAAAACATAAAAGCTCCTCAAGAGCTAAGCATAAAAGAATATTTAATTGTAAAAGATAATATTAAAACAGCAACAATTGAAGCATTACGCGGGGATAATTTTACAGGTGCTAAAAGCACAAAGAAAGAATCTGAAAACACTTTTTATGTCAATATTCCGATTTCAAAAAATGCTGATCATTCATTCAAGATGCAGAAAATTATTGTTGAAATAAAGGAGTATAAGCGAGTACAACGTTTTTTACAAGCAATTTTATTACAAATTCCAAAAACAGACCGTAATATCGATGTTTTAGTAGAATATTTAGAAGCAGCGCTAGAATCTATACGCCAAACACAAATACCGTCAACGGAAAAGATAATACGCATTAAAATTGATGGTCGAGACGCAACAATAGTACCATATGTTCTTCAAGATTTTAATAAGACTATAGATCAAAGAGAGCAAGATAAAACACTACTGATTTTACCGGCACCGGGGGAAGTAGGATCCTCGTTATTTCACATTCCTCCACAATTATTGCATCTCCATCGTAAAGAAAAACATTCACCCACAATTCCGCAGACATTAATTACACAAACATATCCTCAGCCGCAGCCCACACAACAATCAAAACCACCCTTAATTCAACAGAATATGAATATACCCGCACCACCTTTGCTTCTATCACCTCAAAATACTATGACCTACATGTACCTCTATACGGATATAATAAGGCCGCGATTTATTGGAAAAGACAAGACTAGATTTTTGCGTATAATTCCGATTTTTGCTCACGAGAACAGAATTAATTTCGATCACGTTGAGTATTGTCCTTTGGAAAAAAATTACATTGAATCTATATCGATTCTAATCACGGACGGCTACGGAACAAGAATTAATTTCGTCGATAGTTATTTACCCACCTATATAATGTTACACTTTAGAAAGAATGGTATAAATATGGGTTAACAATTATTTTTTTTTAGTTAGTTAAAATCAATCGATGACGATGGATAGAATATACACCAAATATTATTTACTACAGTCGGGTGGCGGAATCGGGGACATAGGTCACATATATTCACAACCATATATTCTTCAGAGTGGCAACGGTATAGGGAGTATTTTTAGCGGATTATTTAAATTTCTGAGACCAATGATTTCCTCGGGTCTTAATGAAATTAAAAATCAATCATTAAAAACGGGGTCAGCAGTATTACGTGATGTGAGTACCAGACCTTTGAAAGAAGTTTTGAAAGAACAGGGTAGGTTAGCCGTTCAGGATTTAGCTACAAAAGGTTTGCAGAAACTCGCACAAAACAAGCCTCAGGGTGGAAAAGGCAAAAAATCTATAAAAAGAAGATGCGAATCGCGAAACTACAGTAATTCATTATTGCCGTTGAAACGTAAGCGTCAGCAAGCAAGGGTATTAGATATTTTTAATTAAAATGAATAGAGAATGTATGAAAGCGGAATTAGATTTGTTTAGTCGTCGTCCGGTACAGACAAACATTTTAGGCACCCATGAAGTTGTCTATAAACCAATAGCTTCACTGGATAATCCATCGGCGATTGAGTTTGCATTGCTCGGTCGTGGTGATACGTACAGAGACTTGTCAAGTATTCAATTACGTCTAAGGGTTAAATTATTTAAAAATAGTCAGGGTGGTGTGGCTGACGGCGCCAGTAATATTGGTGTCATTAATAATATTTTACATTCACTTTTTCGTCAGTGTACAGTGTATTTGAATGGTAAAGCAATATCACAATCAGACACTAATTATCATTACCGTTCATACATTGAAACTTTATTAAATTATGGTAGTGATGCGGCCTCAACCCACCTTGAATCCGTTGGCTGGTATTTGGACAAAGGAACATTTGATTCCATTGAGGCTACTAAGAACTCGGGATTAGACTCTCGTAAAGCAATATTTAAGAATAGTGAAGAGGTTGAACTAATTGGGCGCTTACATGCCGATATTTTCAATCAAAATAAACTTTTGCTTAATAATATTGATCTGCGAATAGTTTTGAGCATGGAAAAACCCGAATTTTTTGTAATGGAAACTCCGGTCGGTGACGCAAACATCAAAATATTAGACGCAGCTCTGCACATGAATGAGGTAAAAGTAAATCCAAATATCTTGATTGCTCACCGCAACGTCCTAGAGACTCAAAATGCTATATACCCGTATAAAAGGGTTGAAGTTAAATCCTTTACCATTCCAAAAGGTAATTCTTCTTTGTCGCTCGATAATGTAGTGTTAGGTGTTTTACCAAATCTTTTAATTTTTGGTATGGTACAAAATTCATCGTATACAGGACAACGCGATCAAAATCCGTTCAATTTTCAGAATTTCAAACTGTCCAGCTTCAATCTGGTTGTAAACGGTGTACAAATACCGAATCAACCTATTGAATTAAATTATGCTAAAGCATGCGGTAACATCAGTACTCGTGCCTACTCCACCCTCTTCAAGGGTACCGGAATTCATCATTTCGACAAAGGTCATCAAATCACAAAGAAACTATTCGATAAAGGATGTTTCATGCTTGCGTTTGATTTAACAGCCGATCATTCTTCCAGTTCGGCATGTGAGAATCTCCTGAATGATGATAATATTAGGATAGAGGGTAGGTTTTCTGAAGCATTACCTTCTACAATAACCTGTCTCGTGTATACCGAGTTTAATGCAATCATGGAAATTAATAAAAATCGTAATGTGTTCACAAATTTTTGAGTAAATCTATAAATACCGATTACACTAATGATTCACGTTCATAATCTAAAAAAAAAAACATCATGTATAATTTTGAAATATTAAGCGCTTTAGAAAACAATAAATGTATAAATAAGCATACATTTGGAGTTTATCCGCTGGACAGAATACCACGCCATGTAAAATCAAAACCGGTTTTCTTTGTTATCAATACTCACAAGGCAAAGTATAAAGGAGAACATTGGGTGGCAATTTATATACCTGTTAAAGGGTATACAATATATTTTGATTCTTATGGTTTAGCGCCGCATCACAAAGAGATTAAAAGTTTCTTAAAAAATAATTGTAACAAATACATATATAATAAACAACAACTGCAGAGCAGTGTTAGTTCATTGTGTGGAGAATTTTGTTGTATGTTTCTGCTGTATCAGTGTCGTAAAAAGAATTTAAAATCATTTTATACACGCTTTGGAAATAAAAATCTGCTAGTAAACGACGAAAAAATTAAAAACTCATTTAGATCTTCATTTAAACTAAGGAATATATTCTACGGAAACACTCCCCACTATCAAACGTGTCAAAAACAAAACTAGTTATACTCTAAGCGTTTGGGGTGGCGGTGGGTCGAAGCAGTAATATGGAAATTAATTTATTACTTTCGTACACCTATTTTTTAGATAGTGTAAAAAAAACTTCAATTAGTATTGGTTACGATTCAAACCTTTAAAAACCCACCATACTTCTGCTAAAGAAAAGAAACTTCAGTGTAATCGAATATTCAAAATTTATAAAACTTTATCAGATTCGTGATGAAATAAATAAGTGTTTCAGTGGTACTACAACAACAAGTATTAAGTGTGAAGAATTCATTTTGGTGGTAAACAAACAGAAGGGCTTAACTATTCGAGATTTTCGTAATAGACTAGCTCTAAATGTGGCGGAGTGGAATGGATTATATAAATTGTTACCGTTTTTAACGAGTGTGATAAACTATCAACATCAGTCCGCCCTTCTGGTCACCGATTATTATGAAACCTATTTAGAACAATGTTTGAGACAAAATGTTTTGAAACTTGACCGGGTATTAGACACGCCCTATCAAATAGGTCCAAATACTATCAATTATTCAAGATTATTTTCCGAAATCCCCATAATTTGCGGACCCAAACTTCTGAATGATTATTTCAAAAATATCGTTCACGCGACTATAAATTAAGCTCAGAACCGGCTGTAAAAAGTAGTCGTAACACGAACTCTGACGAAAGATGTATCCCAACTATTCAGACATCGAGGCTCCACTCATAATGACCTCACCCAAATTTATGATGTGTAAAAGCCGTAAGGATTCATATCGAAAGAACTGGCCTCAATCTTTGAAGTATCTAACTGAAGCACTGGCCGAAGCAGGTTTTTTTTACACCCACAAAGGAGATGCGGTTGAATGCTTTTATTGTGCGACCGTCCTAAAAAACTGGAATGAAAATGAAACGCCATGGGAGCAACATGCTGTTTGGTCCCCAAAATGTGAATATCTTAATATGGTGAAGGAAGAGGAATACATTAATTTCATCAGAGAAAAACAAGTAGTTAAAAAATAATGCGACACAATGTATAAATTTATAAAAATAAAAAAAAATTATTATTATTCAAACAACTATGTATTTTATATTTCTTTCTGCCCTTCTCCTCCTCCTCCTCCTCCTCCTCCTCTAAATCGCAAACATGTTCAAACATGTTTGATGACGCGGCAAGAAATAATGCGCCGGTGCGTATAAACTTAAATTATTCATACAAAAATGTATTTTTTTTTTATTTCCCTCTCTCTCCGCCCCCTCCGTCGCCCCCCTCCTCCTCCTCCTCATCCTCCTCCTCTATCTCCTTTGTTGCGCAAACATGTTCAATCGTGTTTGATGACGCGGTGACGGGCGCATTTGCGCAAATCAGATATCTAAAATTAGAAAATGCGTCATCCCCAATGAACAATGGGCGATGCCCCACTCTCTAATTTCTGATATCGGATATCGGATATGCGATAGTTAATTTTAAGAATTGTTCATTAGCGAACGTTCAAGGCTAAAACTGTTGTATAAAAGGAGCAGGGTTTCTTCGACTAGACATCAGTTTTTGAAGAAAAGTTATCATGGAGACAATTAGAGACCAGCTGTTGAATAAATTGAACGCGGTGCAAGCGTTCGCCGAGAAGAAGGTGCTCAAGTATGATGACGTCGAAATTGGTAAACGGTATGTCATATGGCTGGTTAAGTCGGTGACTACAAGGTATGGGAAAAAGATTCTTCTCGAGACGGCCGACGATGAAACAATTTTTCTACCAGCGCGCTACAATGTTTTGAGTGATGCAGAAATAGAGAATCTGCAAAGCATATGTGACGACGACACGGGGCTAATTATGGTGAAGCCCGATAAATATAATTTACAATTTATTGAATAAAAAAAAAATGTTTAATTCTTAATTTATGTTTTTTTTTTTATTAACTTTCATCATCTCCTTTCTCCCTTTGCCTCACCCCTAAAAACTAATAAATATAGAGTTTTCACTGGTTTGACATTTTGTACTCTATATACGACGCTCAACATGAGTCGTGTTAAAATAGTTAATGAATTACAAAGACCCGCACGCAAAAATTTTATTCGTCGCAAAGTTAAAATCTTAGGAATTGATGACTTGTGGCAAGCAGATTTAGTAGAAATGATCCCCTATGCTAAGGAAAATGCAAACTTTAAATATCTTTTGACTATAATTGATGCTTTCTCCAAATTTGCATGGGTCGCACCTTGTAACGAACCTGGGTGGCATGAACAGCTGGAAACTGTAAAACAGTTTCCAGACAAAAAAATGCCGTCGTTACTGAAATTGTTTATCATTTATTTAGAGCTTCGGTGTGGCCATGGTTTTGCCGGCTAAGGCTCAGGGATTGGGGTGGGGTTTTCCGAAGTTAAATAAATGCTAGCTAGACCACATAAGGACGAAAAGAAAGGAATCAAATAGGAGAGGACTAGAGAAGGACCAAGGCTTAGATCAACTTACCCTCGTAGGCGAACTTATACTTACCACATCAACCTTCAATCTAAGCTTTTAGCTGCTCATACTGAAAAGCACATCAGAAGTAGCGAACAAAGCGGAGCAAAACAAAAAAAATAAATAAAAATAAAAATAAAGCAGAAGTGAAACAAAAAAATATAAACAAAATTAACTTAAATTTCTGAATGATTGTATAATTAAAAAAAAAATGTTGAATAATAAAATAATACAACAAAATCAAAAAGAAAAAAAAAATTCAGAAGAAAATAACCCTATCACCTAAGTAACTAAATTAGAATTATTATGACGTCATTAAATCAAGGTTGACCCAATCAATGATGTACCCGTCACCAACGAGAAAAATAATAGCAGAAAAATTAATAAAAAAAAAACAAAACAGGTACATAATTAATTACCGTCATCCATTAATTAAACTTAAATATAATTAACTAAACACTTAAATATCTAATAGTTAAATTTTTGAGATAGAAAATTATGAGAACTTATGTAACTATCAATATAATAAAAAAATGTATAATAATATAAGAAATAAAAAAACTTAACTAAAGGCATGTCGATGAATATCCATTGGCATATGCTTTTGTATTTAATATTTTTGTATTTAATGTTTTTGTATTTAATGTTTTTGCGCACTTATTATAATTCATAAAAATCACCAAATTATTATTTGAACTTATTATTTTATTTTATATAGTTAGGAATGATTGTTTTTTTATTTATTCAGCCATAACAAATTTTAGAGTATTTTATAGCGACACTTGAAATAAATATATATATATATTTTAAATTACTTTGCACTATATATACGGCCATATTCCCATTATTTGGACACTATATTTTTATATTTTATAACGTTAGATTTATAACTTCTACAAGGTAGCACAATTAACTTATTATCACACGTTTTATTTTTATTAGTTTTTGGTTATATATATGTATTTTTAATGGACATACTAAAATTCTATGTCTTATTATTTATTTCGGCACTTTAACACGACTCATCAGTCTGACCATCTGATTTTTCTGACTTTTTTATCTACTGTCTACCGTCTAATGACTAACGACTAATGACCGACTTTTTTTTTCATAAATTAAAAAATTTTGCTTTTTATAGTCCAACTTAAACAATACAGCATCCCACCAACATTGACAACGGGATAACTTAGATGCATATATTCCCCAACACAACCGGATTTTCCCGCGCAATTAGTCGTTTCCAAAAGAAGAATTATTCGTCATAACGAAATTAAAAAAACATAGGAAACGTAATGCTATGCAGGGGTGTTAAACGTTGGAGCGTCGATGCTCGACGTTACAAAACGTGGGGACGACTCACACCCAGGAGATGTCTCAATAGCCGGGCCTAAAATACCTCGACAAAACAAAACGAAAATCAAAAAAAATTGTATATAAGTTGAACGCGATCGACCGACGATGTGAACATAGTTGCGTTTTCGTTTACGCCCGAATATCCTTTACATGAAATGTTCCCAACGGTTTGCCGTTTAGATCTTGTACTGCATAGGCAACTTGACCCACTTTGTTCAAGATAATTGCTGGTTTAAATTTACACGCGAATTTAGCGGAGAATTTACTCGACGCGTCGCTTAATGCAAAAGATCTAACAAAGATAGGTTGACCGATTCGAAAAACACGTTGATTGCTACGCAAATTGTACCGTTGTGCTCCCTTCTCGTGTGCAACTCTCAGGTAATGTATTATTCGTTCTTTAAGAAGATTTACTCGATCTGGTTTGGCCCATACCTGGACTTCACTGGGATCATGTTCATCGAGTAATCTTCTTAGCGCGTAGTCTGAGCCATGCAGCGACATATGTTGACCGAACACGACATAATGAGGGGAATAGTGCAGTGTGTCATGAATAGCATTGCGTAACGCAGCTGCTATCTCTGGCAAATGTTGGTCCCACTTATTATGTTCGTGATCGGAGACATATGCGCGTATGCTTGCAAGTAAAGTCCTATTGACGCGTTCGGAGGCATTACTCTGCGGAGAATACACCGGTGTGCGAACATGCGATACACCATACTTCGCCAACAATTCCTTAAACAGGTTGGAAGTAAATTGTTTACCATTATCAGATGTTATGACCTCAGGGGTTGAAAACATCAAAAAGATTTCATCCTCTAAGAATCGACACAATAAGGCGGCAGAGGCTTCTCGCAGAGGTTTCACAACAACGAACTTAGAGAAGTGATCCAAGATGATAACGATGCAGGTATTACCACGACTAGACCGTGGATATGGCCCTAGGAAGTCAACAAATAGTTTTTGGAAGGGTCTAGTAGACACAACAGGAGATCCCATGGCTGGTCTGGTCGAAAAGTTCACCGCCTTATTCATTTTACATTCGGAACAGTCAGCAATGTACTGCTTTACTTGATTTGCCATCTGAGGCCAGTAAAATTGACGCTGTAATCTTTCAAGGGTTTTGCTACCGCCCAAATGTGCTGAAGTTGGAGGACGGTGAGCCTGTTCGATCAGATTAAGAGTCATGGAATCCGGGACCACTAACTTCCAACTTGAAACATCTGTATCTAAGTATTTAAGTCCATATGAAGGTGAGATTAGAAGTTTTTCATCCTGGATTTTAAAGTTGTGAGCAGAAGTAGGTAATCGACGAATCTGTTCGATTTGGTCTAAATAATCCGGATCTTTAAACGCAGAAGAGTTGATATCGATGTGGAGGATGGGTACGGCTAAAGACGAGGGAGGTAAAGAGGATAAGGCCTCCACTGATTCACCTCCTTGAAGTACGGCACTTTGATCTCCAGATCGAATTCCAAGATCAGGCTTGTTCTTACTTTTGGAATCATCCTCACAAGGAGAGGTTTCATCATAAAAAGCTCGAGACAACGCATCAGGTACAATATTAACGGATCCTTTTCGGTATCCAATCTGAAAATCAAAGGCTTGAAGTTTTATGCTCCAACGTGCCAACCGTCCTGACAGATCCTTTTGTGTCATCAACCAGCGCAAACTGGCATGATCCGTGTAGATGACAAAAGGATACCCCTCCACATACGGCCGAAACTTACGCACGCTGAGGACAGCAGAGTAGCACTCCAGTTCGGTCACTGAGTAGTTTCGCTGCGCCGAATTGAGTTTGTGCGAATAAAACTCAATTGGCCGTTCAACTCCCTCAGTGTCCGTTTGGAACAGTACACTACCAACCCCAACAGCACTTGCATCGCACTGTATGAAGAAAGGCTTACTATAATCCGGATGAGCTAATACGGGAGCAGTAGCTAACGCAGTTTTCAAGGCGTTAAAGGATGAATCAGTAGCAGGAGACCAACGAATTTTAGGGGATTTGCCAATAAGATCAGTGAGAGGAGAAGCTAATGACGCGAAGTTGGGTATAAAGCGGCGATACCACCCACACATTCCCAGAAAACGTCTAATCCCTTTTGAAGTTGTAGGCACAGGGTACTCCAGGATAGCTTTACATTTGTCTGGGTTTGTGCGGAGGCAACCATCACCAACTATATAGCCCAAATACTTAACTTCCCTCAACACGAACTTACTTTTGCCCAAATTAATCGTCAACCCAGCAGCTTTTAAATATCCGGCAACCTTTCTCAACAGCTCAAAATGTTCTGCCAGAGTGGAGGAGGTGACCAAGAGGTCATCGAGGTATACAAAGACCTGGTCGTGTAACTGGTGCGGAATCACGCGGTGCATCAAGCGACAAAGCGTCTGTGGCCCGTTGCATAAACCAAAAGGCATTACCTTGAACTGATACAAGGGCCGTCCAGGAACCGCAAACGCTGTCTTATCGCGGGATGATGGGTCGAGTGGGACTTGCCAGAAGGCATCTTTTAAATCTATCGCGGAGATAAATCTGGTTTGTCCCAAACGACCTAACAATCCGTTGATGATGGGCAACGGGTACGCATCCTTGACGGTGACCTTGTTCAGTTCTCTAGCATCTAAGCACAGACGAACTTTGCCATTGGCCCTACGCACCAACGCGATCGGAGAACACCAGGAACTTTGTGACTCCTCGATGACACCCAAAGACAACATCCTATCCAACTCTGCATACATGAGTTTTTGGATAGCTGGAGACACCGAATAGAAACGCTGTTTAACAGGTTTAGCTGAACCAATATCGATACAATGGGTAACAAGTGATGTTTTACCCAGACCCAATTTGTCACTCGAAGGAAAACATTCTCGAATACAATCTAAGGTTTGTTGATCATGACGCGAAAGAGTATGGAATTTAGGAGCATCATCAGAGTCACACAATTCATCGGAGATATCCATAGCAGCAACTTTCGGTATGATTCCAAAACGATTCCAAAAATCGATACCGAGATATAACGGCTGTTCTAAAGATGGTACTACGTAGAACGTTATATCGTGTGTCATTCCGTTAAACTCGACGTTTGCTCGGCCATAACCGAAGACTTGTTGACTCTGACCGCTAGCAGTTTGAATAAACGACGGAAATTTGTGAAACTTAATTAAAGGGTTTGACATGATTTTCTCCGAACCACGCCCAAGAACGCTGACACTCGCCCCACTGTCCAGTAAACCTTTAAAAGGCATGTTGTTGATAAGTACTTGGACGTAGGGTCGAGTATCACCGAACTCCGAACATAGCACGGAGGAAACCACGTCATTCCGCATACATTTACGCTTACTCCAATACTTTTTCGAACGCGTTAACCGAAAATTAAAATACGACTGATTACTTAAATTTGATCTATCCGACGAAGAGGAGGAAATGGAAGAAGGGGAAGAAGGATTGGAAAAAGGAGGGAATTGACTCAAAGGGAAGGAAACTGCTAAAGTGTGATCATCTATATTAAGTTGGTCGTCGTAGTCCCCGACTGTCGGCGAAGCTCCCGATCCGTATTGCTGGCGGCATCCTCTTGATTTTGTCTGGGTTGCGACGCTGTTAGTGGTACTGTCCCCCCAGTTCTCCATGAACCACTTTTCCGGTTTTCCGATTTATAACCCTGATTCCGGTCCCTATCTTGATTTCTACGATTCTCTGCACACATCGGACATCTTGGTGTTATGGTCCCTTTCCTACCACACCGATAACAAAACATTCCCATCGGAGCTAAACGACACTCAAAGAAGGTATGCCCGAGGTCATCGCAATTGAAACATCTGACGGTTGAACTGTTAGGATTGGTTTCTCTATTGAATTGTTGGTTGGTTGGTGAACGAAGACCTACTGCTGGAACTTGTCCCTCCGAACGTCTCGGTGTCACATGGGAAACCCCGCTCTCTTGATGTAACGCGGATACTGATCTATCCTGAGGAAAATCAGTTTGAGGGTGCTTCTCATATGAGTCATACTCCCCTAAATCATCATTGGAACCTACTGATAGCTCATTGACCGCACGTCGAGAATAAGCTGGAGGGTCCCATGGTGTCTTAAAACGTCGGAAAGATTCCTCCCAGGCAGTGCAACTCTTGATTAACTCATTGATGTTGTAGAAGTTGCGGTCTGTCAAATGGTACTGCAATGGAGGCTTCATATTTCTCATTAAAAGTTGAATGAGCTCTTCGTCACTATAGGGGGTGCGGCATTGTAGCGTGAGAGTCCAGATATGATTATAGAACTCTAGAAAGCTCTCATTGTAGGCTTGTTTTCGGGCTTCGACTATCCGCCTGATTTCATATTCGGACCTCCGATCTTGGAATCGATCAATTAGATCCAGTCGCAACTCAAACCATGTTGCTCTTGGATGGTGTTTACGATACGTCCAATACCATTGCAACGCCACGTCTTTCAGGATGGTATGCAATTCGGCGAGTAATATGTCAGCGGACAATCCCATGGACAATGATATTATGTCCAACTGGAAAATAAACATATCGATCGTAATGCCCGATGCTGATCCACTATACATTATGCCACTTCGAGAGAGCGGCCGTCGCTCTACATGCGAATGAGGAGGATAGGAATAAGAAGGATAAGGGAGGTCAGGATTAGCCGTCGGATGACGAGTGTCCACGCGATGACCACTATAATCAATGGTACTGTTGTGCTGTGGCTCTGGGCCATAATAAAGTTCGCGATTGACCTGGTCTCTGAGAACTTGCAATGGTGGGCTTACTACGTCGGTCTGCGTCCCTGGAGCTAAACGAGTACGCGGAGGTAGTTGAGATGCTGGTACCTGTTAAACAGCGTTTCTATTCGGTGTCTCAATAATAATAAAAAAATAAAAACGGAATCTGGAAGCTTACAAAAGAATCAACAATATCAAGTAAAATATTGGAAGCAATTGCGCCAGAGTATAATAATAAAATAAATACCAGAATATCTTGAGTGAGCTGGCCAATGAGTCAACGAAAATATTTCGGATGCATTTGCGGCTCAAGACATTCTATTTGTTATACATATTTCCTCCAACACGGAAATCAACACATTAAGTGGAAACCGTTGCGGAAATATGTATGGACTTATAAACTAAGATAAAAGATGAAATCACAAGCCAAAACACTAAAATCAACATTCTTACGAATGGAAGTAATGCGATTGTGATTTCATTGGATAACCAAAACCTAACGATGAGTGGAAACAAAAAAATGAATGAGGTAGAAAGCTATTTTAAATCCGTGGTTCTAACAACTGAGTCTACAGATCAAAGTCTGGATGCAGCTGCGTATTCGGAAATAATGGAAATGAAAATTTAGAATATATGTACAACAAAAAAAAATGTAGAGAATTTAAACTATGGAATTTATTGGAGAAAAATAAATGATTACAAAGATTTGAAAAAGAAAACTATTATGGAAAGATTTAGTCGAGAGGATTGGGTTTGCCACAGTAACATGGCGTAATAATAATAAATAAAAATTGCTGCAGTTTGGGCGCCATCTGTAACGAACCTGGGTGGCATGAACAGCTGGAAACTGTAAAACAGTTTCCAGACAAAAAAATGCCGTCGTTACTGAAATTGTTTAGAAGAAGGATAAGGGAGGTCAGGATTAGCCGTCGGATGACGAGTGTCCACGCGATGACCACTATAATCAATGGTACTGTTGTGCTGTGGCTCTGGGCCATAATAAAGTTCGCGATTGACCTGGTCTCTGAGAACTTGCAATGGTGGGCTTACTACGTCGGTCTGCGTCCCTGGAGCTAAACGAGTACGCGGAGGTAGTTGAGATGCTGGTACCTGTTAAACAGCGTTTCTATTCGGTGTCTCAATAATAATAAAAAAATAAAAACGGAATCTGGAAGCTTACAAAAGAATCAACAATATCAAGTAAAATATTGGAAGCAATTGCGCCAGAGTATAATAATAAAATAAATACCAGAATATCTTGAGTGAGCTGGCCAATGAGTCAACGAAAATATTTCGGATGCATTTGCGGCTCAAGACATTCTATTTGTTATACATATTTCCTCCAACACGGAAATCAACACATTAAGTGGAAACCGTTGCGGAAATATGTATGGACTTATAAACTAAGATAAAAGATGAAATCACAAGCCAAAACACTAAAATCAACATTCTTACGAATGGAAGTAATGCGATTGTGATTTCATTGGATAACCAAAACCTAACGATGAGTGGAAACAAAAAAATGAATGAGGTAGAAAGCTATTTTAAATCCGTGGTTCTAACAACTGAGTCTACAGATCAAAGTCTGGATGCAGCTGCGTATTCGGAAATAATGGAAATGAAAATTTAGAATATATGTACAACAAAAAAAAAATTTAGAGAATTTAAACTATGGAATTTATTGGAGAAAAATAAATGATTACAAAGATTTGAAAAAGAAAACTATTATGGAAAGATTTAGTCGAGAGGATTGGGTTTGCCACAGTAACATGGCGTAATAATAATAAATAAAAATTGCTGCAGTTTGGGCGCCATCTGTAACGAACCTGGGTGGCATGAACAGCTGGAAACTGTAAAACAGTTTCCAGACAAAAAAATGCCGTCGTTACTGAAATTGTTTATCATTTATTTAGAGCTTCGGTGTGGCCATGGTTTTGCCGGCTAAGGCTCAGGGATTGGGGTGGGGTTTTCCGAAGTTAAATAAATGCTAGCTAGACCACATAAGGACGAAAAGAAAGGAATCAAATAGGAGAGGACTAGAGAAGGACCAAGGCTTAGATCAACTTACCCTCGTAGGCGAACTTATACTTACCACATCAACCTTCAATCTAAGCTTTTAGCTGCTTATACTGAAAAGCACATCAGAAGTAGCGAACAAAGCGGAGCAAAACAAAAAAATAAATAAAAATAAAAATAAAGCAGAAGTGAAACAAAAAAATATAAACAAAATTAACTTAAATTTCTGAATGATTGTATAATTAAAAAAAAAATGTTGAATAATAAAATAATACAACAAAATCAAAAAGAAAAAAAAATTCAGAAGAAAATAACCCTATCACCTAAGTAACTAAATTAGAATTATTATGACGTCATTAAATCAAGGTTGACCCAATCAATGATGTACCCGTCACCAACGAGAAAAATAATAGCAGAAAAATTAATTTAAAAAAACAAAACAGGTACATAATTAATTACCGTCATCCATTAATTAAACTTAAATATAATTAACTAAACACTTAAATATCTAATAGTTAAATTTTTGAGATAGAAAATTATGAGAACTTATGTAACTATCAATATAATAAAAAAATGTATAATAATATAAGAAATAAAAAAACTTAACTAAAGGCATGTCGATGAATATCCATTGGCATATGCTTTTGTATTTAATATTTTTGTATTTAATGTTTTTGTATTTAATGTTTTTGCGCACTTATTATAATTCATAAAAATCACCAAATTATTATTTGAACTTATTATTTTATTTTATATAGTTAGGAATGATTGTTTTTTTATTTATTCAGCCATAACAAATTTTAGAGTATTTTATAGCGACACTTGAAATAAATATATATATATATTTTAAATTACTTTGCACTATATATACGGCCATATTCCCATTATTTGGACACTATATTTTTATATTTTATAACGTTAGATTTATAACTTCTACAAGGTAGCACAATTAACTTATTATCACACGTTTTATTTTTATTAGTTTTTGGTTATATATATGTATTTTTAATGGACATACTAAAATTTGCCCCTTACACTAGACACGTTATATTTAAAGTTTATAACGGCACAATAACTAAGATTATAGATTTTAAATTAATATAACTTAGTACTAATATAATAACTTATATATATATAATGAATTGGTTTAAAAAAATTCAAACCGAGATGATAAAGTTTCTTTCTATCTGCGGTAAAAACCAAATTCATAATTCAATAAAAAAAATTATTAAGGCAAAACTATCACTTAATAAAAAAAATCATTCAAAAACACTGCTCTCATACGAGCAAACACAATCACGTGTTTTTACAAAAAAAAATAATCACGATAACAATCTCGAAAAATCCAAAATTTAATCAGTGATTGAATATTTATTTCACTTATTCTTTTTTTTCTATGTCTTATTATTTATTTCGGCACTTTAACACGACTCATAAGTCTGACCATCTGATTTTTCTGACTTTTTTATCTACTGTCTACCGTCTAATGACTAACGACTAATGACCGACTTTTTTTCATAAATTAAAAAATTTTGCTTTTTATAGTCCAACTTAAACAATACAGCATCCCACCAACATTGACAACGGGATAACTTAGATGCATATATTCCCCAACACAACCGGATTTTCCCGCGCAATTAGTCGTTTCCAAAAGAAGAATTATTCGTCATAACGAAATTAAAAAAACATAGGAAACGTAATGCTATGCAGGGGTGTTAAACGTTGGAGCGTCGATGCTCGACGTTACAACCTGTTAAAAATAAAACAGCACTTGCGATCGTTGAAGCTTTTAATAAAATTCTGGTTCAAAGCAATAGAGTACCACAAAATCTTCAAACGGATATGGGAACTGAGTTCTATAATAAAGAGTTCAAACAGCTTATGAAACAGAAAATGATTAACCATTATTCAACATTTAGTCCGATAAAGGCGAGTATAGTGGAAAGATTTAACCGATCGCTTAAGGAACAGATGTGGAGACAGTTTAGTCTTCAGGGAACCTATAAGTGGATAAATATTCTCGCAAAAATAATAAAGAATTATAATAATAAAGTCCATCGTACAATTAAGATGGCACCCGTACAGGTTAATCGGAGTAATGAACAACAACTCTTAAAACGCGTTTATCAGCACCCTCAGATAAGGCAACAAAATAAATTTCGTTTGGGTGATTTCGTTCGAATTAGCAAATACAAAACCGTATTTGAAAAAGGCTATACACCAAACTGGACCACCGAAATATTTAAAGTTATCAGGATAAATAACAAATTTCCTGTAACGTATTTGCTCGAAGATTATCAGGGAAAACCGATAGCTGGTCGATTTTATGAGAAAGTACTTCAAAAAACCAGCCATCCGGATACCTATCTTGTGGAATCGATAGTAAAACGGAAAGGTAACCAAGTTTTTGTTAAATGGCTTGGTTTTGGATCGTCACACAACTCGTGGATAAAAAAAAACAATATACTTTAAATTATTATATGAAATTGTTTATTGTAGAATATTGTAATAAAACAGCTATTACTATTTAATGGTAAAAAAAAAAAAAAAAAAATATTTATTACATTCTATATAAATTGAACTATGTCTATGTGAATGTGGTTTTAAGGCGTTATTACACGTATTTTTTTTTATAGCCATACGGTAAGGAGTCATAATCATCCGAAAAAGACCTCTTTGTACTCGTAGCCCTGTAATTCTTCACCTCTGTTGTGCTTATTACATCGTGCTGTTTTGTACGTCTGTTATAATAATTATTGCGGTGGTCGTCCTTTTATACGCATATGATTTTAGTTGCGTATGTATAACGTTGTTGTTGTTTCTAGTTTTCGTATTAACAATACTGGTGTTCCTAGTTTTCGTATGTATATAACATTGTTATTGTTTCAGCTGTAAACATTCATACAATGTTGTCATAATAGTTATTGCAGAGGTCATCTTGCTTGTATATAGAGCAGATAGTTTGCAATAATGTTTAAAGAAAAGACAATATAAATTCCACTGTAATTTTTACATGTCAATACTGCATTAATAAATTCTACTAAATTAAAATATTATTGGTTATTTTAGTGAATCTTCTGCACCGGTATTAAAAACAATTAGGGAGACAGTCTATTATGAAAATATTACAAACTTAGATTATGTGTTATATTGTATGTGTATGTTATATTTTTTTTTCAGATGATTTACTTATTAAATCTTTTTAAAGAAAAAATTTGCCCTAAATTGTGTATTTAAAATGTGTATTATTTCACCTAAATAACGACTTTTCATACTGCCTCTTCTTAATTCAGTCGTTAAAAACACTAACACATTTAGTTCTAAAGGCTCACAATAACAAATATTTTCCCTAAAGGCCACTAAATTCAACATATTATATACGCTTGAACCGCGTACTGAATAAATTAAAAATGTTACTAGTGAAATGACCAATATAGTGAACATGTTTGATCTTGAATTTTATATATTACGTATTCTTACGAAAGATGATTGTTGCATAAATTATTATTATTATGACATCATTGTATAATTGTTTACATTTTTTAAAGCTAAAAACAAGAAACATCAACAACGTTATACACACACAGTTAAAATCATATGTGTATAAAATGATGAATAAATTAAAATGTTACTAGTGAATTGTCCTGAGACAGGTCGTGTTTACGCTAAAGGCCGTCGAGCAAGGTCGTTGAGTAATTCGTGTGACGTTTACGCTAAAGGTCATTGAGGTAGGTCTTGTCATTTACTACGAGCAAGGTCTTTGAGGTATGACCACCGCCTTAATTATTCTATTCCGTATTAGAATTTACGCTGAATAAATTAAAATGTTACTAGTGAAATGACCTATATAGTGAACATGTTTGATCTTGAATTTTATATATTACGTGTTTACGAAAGATGATTGTTGCATAAATTATTATTATTATGACACATGATTATTATATTGCATAAATTATTATTATTGTATGAGTGTTTACGTTTTTAAAATTGAAAACAAGAAACAACAACAATGTACACACGTATTTTGTTGATTATTAATACAGACCGCCACCTAAATGACTATCTATTTTGAATAATTAAATTGTTTAGAAGAATTTACAGTCTAACATGTGAAACGAAAAACTTAATTCATTTAATACAATATAGGTGCGCAAAGATTGAAACATCGAACCCTAACTATATTTATTATTTCAATATAAAAATATGACGTAGACGGTGCACCCCTGTTAACATACCTTTAGGCGGAAAATAATATATATATATAGACCGAGTACTAACAGTAATCTATCTTTGGGGGTAATAGTTTGTTTATATACCACAAATAGTCATAGTAATTTATCACACGTTGGTGGTGTGATGGTAAGACGCTTGCTTTTCATGTCGCGGACCCGAGTTCGATTCCACACGCTGACCAAAAAAAAAATTATCCATATAAACATTTATAATCAGTAAAAATATACCATACTACCATACATATAAACATTTATAATCAGTAAAAATATACCATACTACATTTACACACACACACACACACACACACGTCACCTTTCTAAGTAAAATTCAAAGTGAGTCATCAGAAAAAAAAATGACGGGTGTGATTAATTGACATGATCAAAAAAAAAAAAAAAAAAAAATATTTCCATTCAAAATATATAGATCAACAATAATAATGCGTAATCATTTACGCTAAAGGTCGTGTGTAGTATTGAGCCAAGGTCGTGTTTACGCAAAAGCCGTCGAGCAAGGTCGTTGAGTAATTCGTATGACGTTTACGCTAAAGGTCATTGAGGTAGGTCTTGTCATTTACTACGAACAAGGTCGTTGAGACAGGTCGTGTTTACGCTAAAGACCGTCGAGCAAGATCGTTGAGTAATTCATGTGACGTTTACGCTAAAGGTCATTGAGGTAGGTCTTGTCATTTACTACGAGCAAGGTCGTTGGTCGTGACGTATACGCAAGGTCGTTGAGGTAGGTCGTGTCGTTTACGCTCAAGGTCACATTTACGCTCAAGGTCATATTTACACATGTCATATGACCTTGGACCCAGGTGGCGCATGTACTACTCCAGTTCGTGTGTAATAACCAGGCAGATCTGGCCTGGTCTTGACCGGTCTAGATCAGACCAACTGATGTCGCTTCGACGACACCATATTGGTATGGTCGTGGGAGCTATAACGGGACATTGTCTCATTGGGATACATGCGCGCAGACTGGGTGTCCCAGCCCACGATTTCTGCCGCAGCTGTGGTGATGAGGCGGAGGAGGAAAATGTGCTTCATCTGCTCTGCACCTGTCCTGGTCTAGCGTACAGCAGAACAAAATTTATGGGGACTTCCCCTTTGAACGACCTCACGGATCTTAGTAAGATCGGAATCCGGGACTTTAAACGCTTCTTGGTAAGCTCACGATGGTTCAGCGAGTGAAGAGGAGAAAACTCGAATGTGGTACAGCTACGGACCAATTTTGTGTCTATGCTAGTCCTTTAGGACGGCCACCATAACCTAACCTAACCCTAACATCCGTTTATAGTCCTATTCAGATCTTAAAAAAAATTTTTTTTTAATTGTTCTGCGCAGCTTTCAGTGATGTAGAAAAAAAAATTATAAAAATTTTGATGGGTCGCATTTATCTTAGGTAGTAAACCTAAATAAAATAATAAATAACCAATAAAAAGAATTATATTTCAGTTTTAATACACAAAACATTCAAAATTATTATGTATTTATGTTATTACAATCATATTTCAAGTGAAAATTAATAGGTCAAAAAAAAATTGCACGCCTTTTGAAAACAATGTCAACATTTAATTTTGGTACGCACTAAGGAGAATAAATGACCAAATGATATTCGTATCGAACAAAACCACAACAACATAAAAGCAAAATCGGTTTTCAATTTAATTCTTAGTTTATCGAATTAAATATTAATTTCAAAAGTGTCAGTGATTATAAGTTAAATTATAAAAATATTTTGTGATTAAAAACGTTCCTTTTCTATTTAAATACAAATACAACATAAAAATGTAAACAATAAACATGAATTATTGTACTTAATACATCACTGTGTATCCGCCATATTCTTTCTGCGCGATATCTGTCAGAATTCCAGCGAGATTTGAAAACTACTATACATAGCGAATATATATTGCGTTGACAAGATACATTATGTTATGATTTAGCATATTTTAATATCAGATACATTTTAAAACTGTATTAAGGCTCTACTTTACCTAGAGCAAAAATTAAAATTGATGTCGATATTTAAATGCCAAAAAATGCGTCTAAAATTAAATTTGAAATAGTTTAAATCTCTGCTATCGAAAATTACAAAATATTCCATGAAAAAATTGTTTTTTTGCCACTTATGACATCTAATTAAAAAGGGATGACCTAAAAATACACGATATTTTGTTGATTTCTAAATTTGGTTTGTGAGTGAATGGTTTTTGTCAAAAATTCATCAACTTTGAGACGCAATTACGAGTAAACTATAGCGAATTAAAAAAAAGCGTGTGTTACTCGCTTTCAAATAACTTTGCTATAAAAAAAAAAGTTAATTCAATGCCTAAGTTTATGTGGCCATAAAACGATTTGTAAGATACACATGTTTTTGCAAATTTAGTAAAGTAGAGGTTTAACATAAATTCTATATAATCTTAAAACAAAGTCAAATAAGTATACTTTTTTTTCAAAAGCCTAATCTGTCTGTATAATATATATGTGTTGGAAGATTTATTTTAAATTTATTAGAAGATTAGAAATAATCGCAAATTTTGCCATTTTTAACAAATTACTTTGCGAAATGTTTTAATTTTAAATTATGCTTATTCTGAAACTTTAGCAAGTCAAAGTGTATAATTCATTCATACGAATTTCTCACACTCAATAATAGATTTTATGATTCTTTAAAGATTAAAACTTCATTATATACTAATTGAAGAGGGCGTTCATTTAACTATAGACCATATATAGACAATTGGTACGCAGATTAATTTTAAGTGACCAGCTTTACCAATGTTGGGTCCTAGATCAGCTGGTATATTTGAAAATCTCAACTAACAAATTATTATGGTGTTAAGATATATGTACCTATATCCATACCATACATACAATGTAGATTATCAAATCACATATGTATTTACTTACATATATACATACCTATACAAGAAACGTAATAAATGATCATTACATAATTGATCGCAGGGAAAACACTGTAACATATTTTTATACCATACCTTAAAAGTATCAAGAAGATAAATTATGTTTTATAATAATAATTCTTTCCGTTATACAAAATACATACACAAGAATAAACGATGACACACCAGCAAAAAATTTCTAATCAAAGTAATAAATCACTATAAAGAAAAAAACATACATATATAGTAGAATAAATAAAATTGGAAAATTAAGGAAATTAGAATTTTTTCTTTTCTTTTGTGTCTAAAATTTAAACACATATAATATTCATACATAAGTAAAATACATACTTGGATATGTAGATACACGTATACACACACCCACATATATACATTATATATATATATATATATATATATATATATATATATATATATATATATATATATATATATATATATATATATATTTATTTATATATATATATATATATATATATATATATATATATATATATATATATATATATATATGTATATATATATATATATATATATATATATATATATATATATATATATATATATATATATATATATATATATATATATATATATATATATATATATATATATATATAATTTAATGACACACCATAAAAAAAATATTTGATGAGAATCTCAACCATAATAAGTAAAAGTTTTCACAATTTGGTATGTCGATGGTACTATCTGTATCAACTTAAAAATCTATAATTCATCTTACAAATCTATATAATAAATTTCGATTTAATTGTTAATTCGATTAATTTTCCCTTATATACATAAATGATGTATATGTAGTGTATTAAATAAATATAAAAGTTATAGAGCTTTTCTAATATATTGTTAGTAAAACGGATATCAGACATAAGGGAACCTGTTGCTGTGAATACAAAATATCTATATATACGAATAAAAGCCATAAATAAAAAATATACGAAATATGTTAACATAAGTGAGATAATTCGAATTACTATAGCGAAGCGACTAGTCCACAAGAGTTTAAACTAATGTAAATAGGTTTTGTCAATTTTACGGAAGAATTTGGTGTCAAATTTAATTGATTCATTAATATAATATACATATGTATATGCTTAAGTATAGATGTGGGCTTTTATAAATTTCATTAAAAAATACAGTGGCAATAAAATTTAGAACAAAAAACAAATTCGATTAACATTTTAATGTGGGTTTCGATTCCACAACCGGAAAAATATTGTGAATTTTTTTTGTTGCTTTGTTAAAATAGGGAAAATTTTCCGATTGCAACAAATTTCGATCAAAAACCTGTCATAAAGATATACATATACGTATATTTATAATGTACAAGTATGTATATTCATATTCATAGTCGTCATAAGCCATTTATGTGAAAAGTACTGATGTTCTTTTGCATCTGTTCGAATATTTCGAATATAGGTATATCCATTATGCATCATTCAAATAAATTTAAGAAGGAAAACCACTACCGAATGCCGACATTTTAAGAACGTTGACCATCTTACTATAGTATACTTAGGTAGAAACAATCAAAGAATACCATCACGAGATACTGAACAAACAAGTTTGTAATTTCGTTGAAACCGTTAAATTCTCCCCAAACATTTAGTCAACATCATATTTAATTTCAATATATAATTTCGAATCCATTATCTTTCATGTAACAACGTCAAAACATTAAAGCAACAAAACCCATTGATGAATTATGCTTATTAAAAAAAATCATTGAACCCTTCGGTCATATCATTTATCCGTTCTATACATACCCGCAAACAAATTCTCTTTCAGGCGGCTCTATATAATTAAATTAATGTTGATTGATTTTGTCTTGTGTTATTAAGAAATAAAAAATGGAAATACAATACTACACATACATATTTAAGATGTATCATGTGTCCACATTGATTAAAGCTTCTAATGATATAAAATAAAAGAAATTCAATTAGATATAGCATTATGTATGTGTATGTATATATATAATATGTACATATAATTATAATGTGTGTATATTTAACAGAACATAACCAGTTCACTCACACGCATCCATATACGCGTGCGTATATACGAATCGACAAAATAATTAACACCAAAAACAGTGAAAATTTGTTACGAGATATTTAATTACAAATATTTTTTTTCAACCCTAATAAATCAAAATGCGGATGAAATACTTGAAAAGAGTTCTCCCCTCCTTCACTGTTTGATAGAAATATTGATGTACAAAAATTGAAGGAGATTCCATTTTTCTCTGTTCTGTAAGCATAAAATTTGTAAACAAATCGAAGCAAATAAGATGTGTCGAACATTTTTTCATACTCGTACATTTGTATTTGGAAATGTTATATATTAGTATAAGAAAGTAGGATTCAGCGTATGTTTTTTGTTAGTTTTAATAATAAAATGTTGGTTTCAACATATATGTATAAATGTAGCCGAACAAACGAATGTCAATAAAATAAATTTAGTAAAGTGTACTTGATTAAATCTATGAGCTTCCCGTTATGGTGCGGTGGCATACAGATTTACGTTTAGCTTCTTGAAGAATTAAATGCTTTATTGGCTATTATTAATTTTAGAATACAAGTTCTTGCTGCTGGCTGGCCGTGGACCAGATAGCTGTACATGTGAGACAGTTTCTTGTTTAATATTTAAAAAAATTAAATTTTTTATTAAATTACAATGGTGAGAGCATTGTAATGGGTGCTTTTTTACGTAAATACTTAAAATAAAAGTATAGACTATAGACATAATCTCAGCAAATCACATACATATATGCTATATACGTATTTATGTTATATTTTGTATTTTGTTTCTAAATTATTTTATTTTGCTTTCTGTATATAATTATGACAGATGACATAATAATATTTATATAGATGTTATTTCTCAACAGTATACTACCAAAGCCATCTTAATAAATCAAGCCTCCATGTTCAAAACGAACTTTTATTAGTGAGTCTAAAATGACAAAAATAATCGCTCTCTTCATACATTTTATATGGAGAGACATGATTTTCGTTTATAGAAATATTTGAATGAAAAGTAACTCAAAATTATAATTTTTTGAAATCAATTGAAACTATAAACATTGGTTTTCACCTGACTTGAAGGATTTTTCCGTGGGGTTTTCCATTTTATTGTATTAATTAAAGCAAAATAAGATACTTTATTCTCTAATAAAGCTCAAATAGAAATAGAATACAAATTTGTTAGAAAGGGACATTGTGTACATAACCAAAGCCATCTTAATAAATCAAGCCTCCATGTTCAAAACGAACTTTTATTAGTGGGTCTAAAATGACAAAAATAATCGCTCTCTTCATACATTTTATATGGAGAGACATGATTTTCGTTTATAGAAATATTTGAATGAAAAGTAACTCAAAATTGTAATTTTTTGAAATCAATTGAAACTATAAACATTGGTTTTCACCTGACTTGAAGGATTTTTCCGTGGGGTTTTCCATTTTATTGTACTAATTAAAGGAAAATAAGATACTTTATTCTCTAATAAAGCTCAAATAGAAATAGAATAAAAATTTGTAAGAAAGGGACATTGTGTACATAACCAACAAAATAATTTATTCCCATCAAACAAATAAACCAAAAGAAGAAAACATCAATGAATTTTTAAAAAATGGAACAAACATAATGATCATAAAACAACGCAAAAAATGAGAAAAAATATATGAACACAATTTTTTATTTCATAGCAACAACAAAAAATTATCGTATAAAAAATAATATTGAGAGCGTGATCAAATTGTCCCTCTCCTAATCCTAATTGACATATTGTATACAAATTATGTAACCTTTTGTAACCTTCAAAACAAAACACAACATTTTATCATTTATTTGATCGATATTTTTATTTTGGTTTAATGAGAAATTTCCCAGCGTTTATCCGATTAATCTCCTAAATTTTAATTTATCGTAGTTATCATAATTTTTATACATATTTTTCGATGTTTAGATTTTGAATCGAACTATTTTATTTCTGTGTTGGAGTGAATGCAGTATATTGAAAGAGAGTATTAGAATATATCAGATATATATTTGTATATACAAATTTAAAAGCGCAAATAAATTAAAATAATGTCAATTTTATAATCATAAAAATTATGTTTAATTAATATAATTTCGAAAAATAACCCTGGCCATCACCTAATTCAATTCTTTATCTATTACTTTATGTAATAAAATATTAAAAGCTTTCACTATTAATAGTTGAACAATTCAAAAGAAGTTTGTATGATTTGCCATGGGATTGCATAGACTTCTTTATATTTTACACCTTTTTTGGTTAACTAAAAAAAGCTCGTTTGAAAATATCGCTCAACATGGAGGCTTTATATATTAAGATGGCTTTGACATAACCAACAAAATAATTTATTCCCATCAAACAAATAAACCACAAGAAGAAAACATCAATGTTTTTTTTTTAAAATGGAACAAACATAATGATCATAAAACAACGCAAAAAACGAGAAAAAATATATGAACACAATTTTTTATTTCATAGCAACAACAAAAAGAAATCGCATAAAAAATAATATTGAGAGCGTGATCAAAATGTCCCTCTCCTAATCCTAATTGACATATTGTATATAAATTATGTAACCTTTTGTAACCTTCAAAACAAAACACAACATTTTATCATTTATTTGATCGATACGATCAATATTTTTATTTTGGTTTAATGAGAAATTTCCCAGCGTTTCTCCGATTAATCTCCTAAATTTTAATTTATCGTAGTTATCATAATTTTTATACATATTTATCGATGTTTAGATTTTGAATCGAACTATTTTATTTCTGTGTTGGAGTGAATGCAGTATATTGAAAGGAGTATTAGAATATATCAGATATATATTTGTATATACAAATTTAAAAGCGCAAATAAATTGAATTAATGACAATTTTATAATCATAAAAATTATGTTTAATTAATATAATTTCGAAAAATAACCCTGGCCATCACCTAATTCAATTCTTTATCTATTACTTTATGTAATAAAATATTAAAAGCTCTCACTATTAATAGTTGAACAATTCAAAATAAGTTTGTATGTTTTGCCATGGGATTGCATAGACTTCTTTGTATTTTACACATTTTTTGGTTAACTAAAAAAAGCTCGTTTCAAAATATCGCTCAACATGGAGGCTTTATATATTAAGATGGCTTTGATACTACTAACATAATATATAGTATGTTATGTCTATATCTGGAACACATACTATACGAGAGCGTTTACCTACATATATATATTTTCTCTAAAAATCTTTCATACCTTTGCTAGATAAGCATGTTGCAAATCTTGAAGAAAGCACATCCTTCGAACAATAAAAACCAATCAAACAAAATGTTGAATTAATTTTCCAAATATGATTTTTAATGCTTATGAAAAATTGAAAATATACTGTAGTGAATTGCCATGCCAATCGGTTGCGGCACGTATTATTCCGGGTCGGCTCGCCTATAGGGGGGTCCGTTTGATTGGCACATAACGAATTTCACTAAAAATTTAAACGTACCAAATAAAAATATACGTCAAGCTCCTTCATCACATTCCCTCCATTAGAAAAATTCAAATCTTATTCAAACATTGTTTTTTATTTTAAATCTGTATTTAATTATTTATTTTAACGACCATATTGATTTTAAAAAAATATAATAAAGAAATAAACTAAAGAACTAATTATGTTGCTATTAATAATTTTAGGACATTAAACTAACACTAAAGCAAAGAATTAAAGCTAAGAAATAATTACTTTTAAGTAAATTAATAAATTTAAGAAATTCGTATAGATATAAAATTAGGAAAACATGCCATATTGCGGACAAATAAAAATTCTGTTAATTTAGTTAAATATATATAAAATAACTTACAGTTTGAAGAAAACCGACAGGCCTGACCGCTCCCTCGAACAGTAGCTGTAAAAAAAATTTATTTTCCGCGAAAACATGCAATATGGATGCGATTTGAAATTCACTCACTTATTACAAAATTTCACAATAATTCTTAACACAAACTATCAAAATTATTATAGCAACTATATAAAAATTACACTAATTTATAACAAAAAAAAATATATGTTAAAGAAGGTTATGAAAAATAGATTTTAATTTAACTAATCACACATCACAAAAATAGCATGCATTGTACATAAAATCATGTACTAATATTTTATAGAAGCTTAGAATTTGCGAAACTTAGTTTCTTTATATACTTGAAACTTATATAATTATTAATATTGCTATGCTTATTTATTTATTTTCACTTATTTTTAACTGATTTTATCGAGTTGTATCCACTTTTAGAACGGTCTTTCCAATTTTATAACGTGGTCAAAGTAAGCACAAACATCGGAATTAATGCCCACGATAGTTTATGCCCGATATAATGTTTTTGGCACTTTCCGTTAATATCTGCGACACGGCTTCCTTAAGAACGGATGCACGAGCTTATTTTAATACGGCAAACGGCTTACTCACCACGTCAAAATATTGATTTGTGTTAGGACTAATCGTGAGCACGCGTATACAAAATTTATACAAAATTTTATTCTAAAGATATTGTGTAGATTAATAATAAACGATTAGTACCTAAATATTATCTAAATATCTAAATAATTTATATACCTGATATTATCATCTGATTTATTTGGACTGAAGATGAGTAATGATTAACCATCCGATGTTGAATAACATTTAAGCCGCTATTTAAGCTAATTACGGAAATGCACAAAAAAGAAATGAACAAAACCGAAAATCTATATGCAATACTCTCAATTTAGCCAAGAGATGAATACACAGATACATTTGAGCTTATTTTTTAAACACCATCGCTGTCATGGTGTAAAAGGCAAATCGCGCGACTCTACACAACAGGTTTCAATTGAATTTACTTTAAATTAAAGTGGAAGCTGAGAAAAAACAAAGGAGCGTTGTCAAACTGTATCAGAGTTCCAATGTGGTAATACACGCTTTAAAACGAGGTTAGCATTTTATATCCTTGGCATGGTATAAACCAATTTTCTTTCCTTTTTCATCTTCCACTGAATATGTCACTGTACCATGTTTTTTTATAATTTTGCCTATAATGTATGTGGGTGCTAACTTAGCAGAAAATCGGTTACATTTATTGCTAATCGGATGAGTTTTAACGAACACCTTTTGACCAGGGTAAAATTGAATTTGTCTTGTGCGTAGATTATACGTGCGAGAATATGTCTCAAAAGCCTTATTTAAATTATCTTTGATCATTTGGTGAATAATTGGTTGTTTTATGTCAGGTGTCAACATTTCAACTTCCGATTCATTTAGGCAGCCTGCTTCCCGTAGAAGTTTATAAGTGCTTGCATGATGTATCATTTCATAACCAAACAGACTAAAATAGGGAGAATAATTTGTAGAACGATGTACATACTGCACTTCGTAATGCTGCTGATATTTCATGAATATGCTCGTCCCATAGTTTATGATCTGTTTTAATATACGATGTTATTGCACTCAAAACTGATCTATTAACCCGTTCTGAGGAGTTTGACTGAGGCGAATAGACCGGTGTACGCTCATGAATTATTCCATATTTCGAAACGAATTTTTGAAAATCCTTACTAATGAACTGAACCCCATTATCTGAGAAAATGGTTTCTGGGCAGCCAAATATTGAAATAATATCAGACTTTAGAAAATTAACAATATTTGTGGTTGTTCCTTTATTGAACGCTTTCAAAAACGGGAATTTTGTCAACTGATCCAGAACCACAAAAATAATGGTTTTTCCGTTCTTTGATCTAGGGTACGGCCCAAGAAAATCAACGTAAATTTTCTGGAATGGACGGTCGACAAAGATTGTGCGTCCCATAGTTGGTCGTGTTACTGTGTTTGGTGATTTTGTGCTTTTGCACACGTCACAATTTGTAACATAGTTATACACGTCTTTTGCCATTTTAGGCCAGTAATAAAGTTTTCGAAGCCTAGTTAGTGTTTTCCGTATACCTCCATGAGCAGCGGTTGGTTCATCGTGTTCTGTTCTAATTAATTCTGGTACAAGTGGTTCGGGTATCCATAACTTCCAAACGGGTACACCAAGGAGCGGTTCATTATTTTTGGGTTCGATCCGTATGTACAGGCGGTCGTTTAATATTTGCAAGTTCGGATATTGAATAGGCTTAGCGGATATGTTTTCTTTAATGGCTATATAACTCACATCTTTAAATGCAGATGAATTGAGGTCTATACTCGCTAAACAAAATTTGCGAGACATCTTCAGCTCGGCCACTGTATCACAAAATATTCTAGATAGAGTGTCAGCTACCACATTATCTTTGCCTTTTTGGTGAACAATTTCAAAATCAAAGGATTGTAAGTAAAGGCTCCATCTTGCTAGTCGGCTCGTTAGATCGCGCATGCTCATTAGCCATTTTAGGCTGGCGTGATCGGTGATCACTGTATACCTATAACCTTCGACATATTGTCGGAATTTTTTTATAGATAAGACCGCAGCCAAGCACTCCAGTTCAGTCACCGTATAATTCTTTTGTGCTGAATTGAGCTTTTGAGAGAAAAAGGATATCGGCTGCTCCACATCGTCCTCACCCTTTTGAAACAGGACACCTCCAAGCCCCTCCGTACTCGCATCACAGCGAATAAAGAATTGCTTAGAGTAAACAGGATTTGTAAGCACAGGAGCGGTGGATAGCAAACACTTTAATCTCTCGAGAGAGCCTTCGCTGTTCCAGTCAAGTTTCACATTTTTCTTTAACAGATCTGAGATTGGAGATGATATCTGAGCGTAGTTGGGAATAAATCTCCGGTACCAACCTGTCATTCCGAGAAAGCGTCTTATTTGTTTCACTGACTTTGGAGTAGGGAAATTTATAATGGCTTCTACCTTTGCAGGGTCAGTTCGGAGTCCTTCTTCACCAACCACATATCCTAAATAGCGTATTTCTCGCATACAGAAGAAGCCTTTCTCGATATTAATTGTTAGGCCAGCGGAAGATAAATGACTAGCGACTATAGCGACTATCAAGAGCAGTTATATACTTAGTATCTTTCAGACGGGAGAGAAGGCCATCTATAATAGGAAGTGGATAGGAATCTTTCACTGTAACAGTATTAAATTTTCTTGAATCGAGGCACAGTCTTCATTTACCATTCGAACTTTTAACCAATACAACAGGAGATGGACCAAGGACTTTGACTTGGTTCTATCACATTAAGTGAGAGCATTCGATCGATTTCTGCATACAGTTTTTCTTGTACAATTGGGGATACCGGAAAATATCGTTGTTTTATCGGGAGCGCAGAACCATATCTATCCTATGCTCATGCAAATGAGTACATCCTAATCCTAGTTTGGTAAATGATGGGAATTGATCTTTAATTAAATTCATTCTCAACATTTGTTCGTTTGTGAAATTATGCATTTTATCGTCATCCATGGTAGCACAAAGTTCATCAATCATCATAGGAGCGATACCAAATGAATTCCAGAAGTTTATGCCCAAGTACAAATTATTTTGGAGTGAGGGCACGATATAGAATCGTATGTGTTTGGTTTTAGTTCTATATTGCACGGGTAATTTAATATGACCGATAATTTTATTTGAAGTGCCATCGGCGGTCTTAACAGAGGCATTAATTTTATGATATGTACAATTAATATCATTCAGAAACTTAAGTGAATCCTTTCCCAGTATACTGATACTAGCTCCACTATCAAGTAATCCGGACAATGTTTTACCATGAATAATGACGTTGAGATAAGGACGAATGTCGACTTCTGTAGAAGGAAAACCTAAGGTCGTAGTAGCACATTCGCGATATAATTTCTTTATAAATGAAAAACATTTTCTAACACGCGAAATTTTAGTCATCGGCGAACGTTTTGGCACAGTGGACGAATAAATTTGGGATGAATCACTATGCACAATTGTTTCAATAGATTCAGGTGTGTTGTTGATAAAATTTAATTTATGGTCTAAATCGGTAAAGGTTGATATATTGGGATTAAAATTTGTATTTATTGGTTGAATTTGTCGATTTTGTTTGTTCGGTCTGGGAGCAATCCTGTTTTGCGAACTTTGCTGCCCAGCTCTGGCAAAGCTCGATCTCACGTTTTCCGGGCTGTTATATGCTTTACAATCAGGACAGTTGATTTTCTTCACATTCTCTTTGCCACATCCAAAACAAAATACCTGTAATAAATCTCGAGGACAATCTTGGTAGTAATGTCCAAGGTCTCTACAGTATACCAGCATATTACAAATTGAACTTTGTTGTGAGGGTTATTTAAGGCATCAACACAATTAAATTCAGTAACCTCGGATGGTACTCTGTTTGGCTCAATTTCATTCACATATGGGTGTGACATGCGTTTTGTAACAAAGAAAGTGCGAGGATCATAACCGGACTGAGTCCACAAGTTCTCATAAGACTGTGTTAGGACACGCAGCTGGTTGATGGATGAAATGTTTACGTTCATTATTTTGTCTCGGTAAACTGGTAAAAGATTACTTTTAACAACATCGAGCAATTCTGGTTCGGTGAGTTTTCTCAGTAACCGATTATTATGAATTTCAACATCAAGAATAAAGTTTTGGACTGTTTCTCTGGTGGTTTGTACCCTTCGATAAATGTAACGTCGAGTTTCTGCCTCCTCTTCAGGATTTCTGAACCAAGACAACAATGCATCCTTCATTTGATTCCAGTTAGCAGTCGGATTACTTCTCACATAGTTCCATAAAAATGTATCTGCATCACCTGAGACAATCAGGTGATCAATCAATCAAATATATATCTGTCTAATGTATTCTGATTATAGCCACAGCGTCTAGCTAATGTTTCAAACCTAAAAACAAAGTCACTCACGTTGCTACCTTTAGAACCGTTAAAGTTCAAATTTTTCCATTTAGGAAATTTTTCTTTATTAGCAAATGAATTATGATTAGCAGAGTTATATTCGCTTTGGGGGTTAACTAGCAAGGGTTCCATGTTAATATGGCCACCTCTGAATTGGACGTGATTGTCGTTACGTAAATTCATACGATTGAATTCGGCAGTTATTTTGTCATATTCAGAAAGAACTGGACCAGGTTGGTACAGATTTGGTAAAGCTAAGTTAAATTGATGTTGTGGAATATGTTGCACATTAGGGTTAACTAAACTTGGTGTATCTCGATAGATTGGCAGCTGAGATTGTGAAATTTTAGGTATCGTTCGTTTAGATTCCATCTCAGTATGTCCCCGTAGTTCAAAAAAATTAGTTTCGGAATTCGGAAGCGATAACTCATATTCGTTTTTAGCCACACCGTCGTGTGTAGTAGCCCGATCTCCTTTTATCGTTTTTGGTGATAAGGCAGTTGCGCCAGGTTTTTCGCCTACACTCTTTGACTGTTCATCATTTTGTTCTGTATCAACTACCGCTATTACAGGTTTGGGCTTAAAATCAGGTTTGGTTTTTGGAACAGCTCCAGCACCTACAATGATTTTGGATTTTTGTGTGTTACTATAATCGTAATTTGGATCTATACCTAGATAATCCTGTAATAACTTTAAAGCTCTTCGGTTTGATCCTAAAATTTTTGTGATTTCTGAAGTTGCACCTACTGACTTTTTTATTCTGTTAGCACGATCATTCCAATGCAACATTTGAACGTAAAGCTTACTTAGTAGCTGACGAGAAGATCTCTCGCTTAATTTTTCTACTTCATAACCAATAGAATTAGACATCTCACGGCATTCACGAACTTCGTCCGCCGGTATGATTGGATTATGAGGATTTATGGGTTTTAAACCTTTGTCAAATAATTCATTTTTCAGACATTCTCTGAGTTTGTCTTGAGCATTGCCATCTTTAGGATCAATGTCTCGTACTAAATATTCAACATTTATTTCTTCTGGAGTAAGATAATCAAAAATATTTAACTCATCCATTTTCATTTAATTTAAAAAAAAATATGATCTCAAAATTTTAACATACGAAAAAAAATATTTTTTTCTTATTCAATTCAATTAGTCGTTCTTACAAATCAACTTCAATTATTACTTATTAAATAGGAATAATAATAAAAAAAATATAATAATACCTTATATATTATGAAAATAGAAATGTATTCTTATATAGAACGTCAATGGAGGTTAATAAAGGGAATGCGATGAATTTGAGCTATGACTAACTCTGTAAAAAAAATTGTAAAACAAAAATTTGAACTCTGTGGTAAAGTACTTATTCATCCAGCTATATACTTCAATCACATAAAAGTTGATTACGTTTGTTCAAATGACGACCAACCGTATTAGGAAAAACAGAATCACTGTAAAAGTCAAAACTAATACGTCGTCATCAAAATACACAAAACTCAACTGTAGAAAATGAGTTTTACATTTTTAACCAGTTTTGGTTGTACAGAAAGTTTGCCTAAAGTATGAAAGGAAAGACGGAATCACCGAAATAATCAAAACTTTCTTGCCGCTTAGGAAACAAAATCATATTGGCATTAACCAAATATATACAACACTAAAACTAAATCAAAATAATAAAAAAATACGTACAGCCAACGAGAAAATACTTAAAAAATTAATTTGTGTTTTCCGCTCGATACAACCATATCAATTTCTCATAAGAGCTCACAGAATCACTGTTAGATCAAAATTATGAAAAATTTAATGAAAATAAATTGCATCTTACAAAAACACAAATAAAAACTATTGTAACTACAGGTTGAAATTTAAAAAAGAATCTATGCAAGAAGATTAGTCGTTCGCCAAAAGCTTAATACCTAGTTATGCGAATTATATGACTATCTATAGTTGAGGAGTGAAGCTCCTTGGATATCTTTTTAAGATTACCTTAGTGAAGTTAAACAAATCTAAAGATCCTTCAGGTCATACTAACTGAATGTTCATAGACCTTCGGGTCCCTGCTCGGGCGCCATGTAGTGAATTGCCATGCCAATCGGTTGCGGCACGTATTATTCCGGGTCGGCTCGACTATAGGGGGGTCCGTTTGATTGGCACATAACGAATTTCACTAAAAATTTAAACGTACCAAATAAAAATATACGTCAAGCTCCTTCATCACATTCCCTCCATTAGAAAAATTCAAATCTTATTCAAACATTGTTTTTTATTTTAAATCTGTATTTAATTATTTATTTTAACGACCATATTGATTTTAAAAAAATATAATAAAGAAATAAACTAAAGAACTAATTATGTTGCTATTAATAATTTTAGGACATTAAACTAACACTAAAGCAAAGAATTAAAGCTAAGAAATAATTACTTTTAAGTAAATTAATAAATTTAAGAAATTCGTATAGATATAAAATTAGGAAAACATGCCATATTGCGGACAAATAAAAATTCTGTTAATTTAGTTAAATATATATAAAATAACTTACAGTTTGAAGAAAACCGACAGGCCTAACCGCTTCCCTCGAACAGTAGTTGTAAACAAATTTTATTTTCCGCGAAAACATGCAATATGGATGCGATTTGAAATTCACTCACTTATTACAAAATTTCACAATAATTCTTAACACAAACTATCAAAATTATTATAGCAACTATATAAAAATTACACTAATTTATAACAAAAAAAAAATATATGTTAAAGAAGGTTATGAAAAATAGATTTTAATTTAACTAATCACACATCACAAAAATAGCATGCATTGTACATAAAATCATGTACTAATATTTTATAGAAGCTTAGAATTTGCGAAACTTAGTTTCTTTATATACTTGAAACTTATATAATTATTAATATTGCTATGCATATTTATTTATTTTCACTTATTTTTAACTGATTTTATCGAGTTGTATCCACTTTTAGAACGGTCTTTCCAATTTTATAACGTGGTCAAAGTAAGCACAAACATCGGAATTAATGCCCACGATAGTTTATGCCCGATATAATGTTTTTGGCACTTTCCGTTAATGTCTGCGACACAGCTTCCTTAAGAACGGATGCACGAGCTTGTTTTAATACGGCAAACGGCTTACTCACCACGTCAAAATATTGATTTGTGTTAGGACTAATCGTGAGCACGCGTATACAAAATTTATACAAAATTTTATTCTAAAGATATTTTGTAGATTAATAATAAACGATTAGTACCTAAATATTATCTAAATAATTTATATACCTGACATTTCTAAATAATTTATTTTAATAATGCAGCAATTATCATCTGATTTATTTGGACTGAAGATGAGTAATGATTAACCATCCGATGTTGAATAACATTTAAGCCGCTATTTAAGCTAATTACGGAAATGCACAAAAAAGAAATGAACAAAACCGAAAATCTATATACAATACTCTCAATTTAGCCAAGAGATGAATACACAGATAAATTTGAGCTTATTTTTTAAACACCATCGCTGTCATGGTGTAAAAGGCAAATCGCGCGACTCTACAATACATAACAGGTACAAATGAACATTTTCACAAAAATAATATTTAAATTAACAACATTTGTATTTCTAATGAAAGCAAAATAATTTTCCATTCTCGATAAATCAAGAACAATATTGTTTTTCCTTTCTTCGTTCTGTTTATAAAGGCGAATTGTTTACATTACAAGCGCCTCCACCAAACAGCCATTGCGTATAAAATTTTTGAAAAACTTTAATAATTATTTTTGAGTTTTATCTATATCTTTAATAATCGTAATGAATGTGTATGTGGGTTGTAGCATAATATGTTTATTTTTGTAAAATATTCTTTTCAAAAAATAACAAACTTTTTTCCGACGAAAATTTAATTCAAACAAAACAAAAATACATTAATAATTTAATTGTGTTTAAGGTTGTTTATTGCTAAATATATCAATTTTCTATATGGTTAAAGGTTAATTATTGGTAGTCGGGCAGAATATCTTTAAACATTTATCACTTAAGTAAGCTAAGGGGAAACATAAACTTAGGTATTCCAAAAATAATATTATTTACTTTCACATGGACCTGGCGCTATGTACATTCATACATACATACCTATATATAGGCGTAACAACTTTTTTATTTTTATAACATTATACAGAATTGCCACCGTTATATATAAGTTTTCCCGGAGTTTTGTAATAAATGTGTTCTTTTTATTACACGATATTGAAAAGATATAATTAACTAAAGTTTTGCCACCTATACGTATAAACAAATATAGTAAAATGAATTATAATCAGTGTTATAGATATATCGACAACATTTTATAAATAAAGTAGCTTTCGAGGGAAGATTGGGTAATATGATCGAGAAATAATATTTTTTCTGCAAGAGACTAAATAATATAATGTACAATGTTATACATATATGGAATTGTATATGGAATTTTGGAAATATATAAGAGTTTGATCGGATTTCGTATAGGTACTCAATCTAAAACTCGTTGTTCAAGTATTATTTTTGCCTATATTACACTTACTCTAATTTTGGGAAATCGTAACCACTACATTCGCCTACTCTGTGTACCTATAAATGTTCACAGGGATATCTATTTGTGAAAATACTTTCAGTCTATAACGAAATAATATGTACTCTGTAAAATAAATTATTTTACAATTAATTTATTAGCGGCATTGTTCCATAATCCATAGTTTTTTGATCCAGAATTACAATACAGAATTGTGTAATACCACAATTCTGAAATATAATGCGATGTTCATCAATAAATTCTCCCAACATAATTTGTAAAATCTAGTTACAATTATGATTATGAATAAAACCCATAATTATTACAATAATATCATATTATTGTTCGATATTCCAATCAATTTGGTTTTTCATGTCTGATAAGTATAACTCTGATTTAAGGATGTAGTTGCTCTTTTCACGGAAAATATAATCAATCGTATCGCACATATATATTAATCATATTTTTGTAGAAATCTACTTATCCGTGAGTAGCTATTATTCATTAATATATTGTGATGACGTCGATACAAATATATTTGATTACTAATTAATGATACAGATTTAGGCCATATTTTGCACGAAATTTTTATATTGGGAATCCAAAACATTTTTAAATTGATTTTCTTTAACAGACCATAGGAATAGTATAAAAAGTTGAATTAATGTCGTATATAAATATTTGCCACTTGTTAATTTTTTTTTTTTTTAGATATTACAATTGTCCAATCAACAGACTGGCAAAATCATTCAACATCGCTGAAGAAAACTTTGACTTTCATCTCACAAAGGACTGCTTCAAAAGGAACTTGAAGAACTATTTTTTAAATTTTAAAACTTAATTTATCAGAAATTATCTGGTAACATCTTTTCAGTTTATTTTTTGTAAAAAATATACTTTTTCAATCTAATTTTTTTGACAACTTCTAATCTGAAGTACTTAACTTTTAATTTTTAAAATTATTTTAATCTTGTGTGTAATAATCAATACTGAATTGATTATTTTTTTGCATATGAAATCATACTTGTAATGTACTAAATCGATTTCTTTAATCGAAATAAATAAATAAATTAATTAAATAAAACTGAATATACCGTGAAACCTTGAAATATTTGGTGGATACAACACAATGATAATCCACACTTGACATATAATATTAAATTAATTGTAAATATATAAAAATAAATAATGTTAAATTAAATTAATAATCATATAATGCCTATTTAAATTTTAATGCTAGGCGTTGACCGTTTATTTTATAAACGGTTTAACTTTTTAGGTTTTCAAAAATATTTTCTAAAATGATAATTCTAAAATGATAATTCACCATTAACAACATGTTCCAGTTACCATTAATAGGAAAATTGCAGCTATATATCGATGATGGTGTAATAATGTTATCTCACAGATAACTAAATATTCATCTTTGGACCTAAATCTAGATCTTAAACTGAATCGAAAACTCCGTCGATATATATATATATAAATCGAATAAAATATGTCGTGCCGATAAAACAATTATTAACAATATTTATTATCCATAAATATACAATATATTGCTCATTATGTTTGCCATATAATACGTGGAGTCGCAGTAAATTTCACGTTGACTTCTTTAGAAAGGAAAAAACAATGTTCTCTGCAGAGGTATACATATAACTAATTTCAATATGCTGTCCTCTGAAATTGAACATGTATTATTGCTATATTCAAGGACTAAGCTATACTTATTTATTTAAAGGAAAAGTGCCAAATAAATAAATTTAAACTTTCATTAGTGGTTTAATCATCGATATAAGAAGATATAAGAATACATAATAGGGATAAACTAAACACTCAAAATGTTATCGTGTGGCAAATCTATCAACAACAGCCGAATAGCGTATCCATTGCTATGCATTACAATGCGTCAAGACTCAAAACATAATCAATACTGATAGTAGAGACAATCGTTAATCGGTACAATATAATATTGATCTCGATTAAACGAAAAAAATAAACTCAATTGAAAACAATTACTTTAAATAGAACAATAAAGTATACATATATAAACATACATATTTAAACAAACTACTGTTCTCATATATATCATATATAGATACTATACTCGTACATGTACTATTATTGTAAATAACTAGTAAAAACTACAGTATCTATTAAATGCATTCCAGATCAATAAAATAAAACTATAATCAAATTTTATTTTATTGTTCTCTCTCAAACATGATCAATTTTATAATTTATTTAATATTTGTACATACATAATGCATATATATATAGATAGTTGCTCGGGTTTTCGGTATCCTGTCAGGAGAGAAATCAATATTTTTTGTTGTTTGGTGCGGTTGCATATATATATATATATATACCTATATATCTATCTATATATATATATATATATATATATATGTATATATATATATATATATATATATATATATATATATATATATATATATATATATATATATGTATATATATATATACATATATATATATATATATATATATATATATATATATATATATATATATATATATATATATATATATATATATGTATATATATTTATCTATATATATATATATATATATATATATATATATATATATATATATATATATATATATATATATATATATATGTATATGTATATGTATATATATATATATACATATATATAATATAATATATATATATATATATATATATATATATATATATATATATATATATATATATATATATATATATATATATATATATATATATATTGTGACGACGCTGAACAGCGCCGACACAAGGTTGGTAATTCCCTCGACGGATTTAAGAAAAAAAAAAAATTATAATTTTGGTCCAGTTGAAACCGTACCAACTGTTGAAAATAAAAAAATAAAATAAATCAATTGGGAAATAAATTAAAAAAAAAAAAAAAAGAAAAGATAGATCATTCTGGGATAAGCGAGCAACTACCACGGTTATTAGAAGAAAATAATAACAAAAGATAATTTTTGGTGTACATAAATCAGTCTAATTTTTTTTTTTTTGGTTCTAATAATAATAAAAATAAAAAGGAAACTAACACCTAAATGTATTAATAATTAGTAATTAATAAGTTCTAAAACTAAGTGCAGAGTAACATAATTTTTTTTAAGTTTTTTTTTTGTTTTTGTCACAAAATTAATTATACAAAAAAAAAAAAAACTGTGAGTCAAGTTCATAAAGTTGTTTGTAAAAACTGTTAATAAAAACTGTGGTTAAAAATTAGATACTATCGTATTAAAAAAAAAAAATTTACTAGTGACCATTTAAAATGGTGCCATTTTTTTTTTTTTTACATAAAAATATAATATTATGTGCAATTCTACAGTGAAATAAAGAAATATAAATATGTATGTATTAACAAAAAAAAAAAAAAAAAACTATAAGTGCTCAGTCAGTATACAGTAAGATAAAAATGTGTATATACAACTAAAAACGTTGATAGTGTAAATTAAAGACATCGTTCGTATCTATATAAACGTGTGGTACAAAACAATCATTTATCATATGACAAATCCAAAAAAGCAAAAACTGTTAATAGTGACCTTGTGACATACTTGATAATCGTACCCTAATAGTGATCGCAATATTTATACGAAAGTATGTAAAATTCAATTGCGAGAAATAAAAGAGTTATAAAGTGAAAAATAAAATTAAGTTTTAAATAAAAAAAAAAATAAAAATAAAGAAAAATTAAATTAAAATTAAAACTTAAGTATAAACGTTAATACATTTGTAAATTGCTAATATACAAATTTATATATGCATACAGTGTATATCCGAATAATATCCGCTATCAACACGTCATCAATCAACATCTACGTAATTGCTTAATTGCTGTTAAGTTAAGACATTTTTTTTTTGTTTATTTTATTATTTACTTATTATATATTATATTATTACATTTTAATCTTACATTTCTAATATCAAATTATTTTTATAAATTCAGATAATTTTTTTTTACATACTAAATAATGTATTCTCTTCGAATATTAATTTTGTGTAGTTTTTCGGTCTAATTATGTTTAAAATGGATATTTCGGTGTTAGAAGCGGACGAAATTGAGGTTGAATGTCTGGTGCGAGGAATTCCTACCGATGATCCCGATGTTTTGAACATACTTAAAAATTCAGTCAAGGAGGAAGAAGCCAGATCCAAGGTTACCCCTATAAGAATGCACTCGAAGGCCATCAAGAATCCCGACACAGAAATTAATATCTGTTTAGCCAAGTTAAAGGATTTCAAATACCAGATCACTCAGTTAGATCTACAAAGGGATGAAGAGGATCTAACAAAGTTGGTTTATTTAATTACATCGCGTTTATTGCATGTATCCCAGCGGTTGCATAGAGCTACCACATCCCCTACATATGGAGATCGAGCCCTAAATAGTCTCGAAATGTGCAACAGATTATTAGACAGCCTAAAAATATAGGCTTAGTACATATGTGCCTGTCTTTCCATATGGAACGTACCACCAACCACAACAACAGATGTCAATTCCAATTTCAATGGCAACGCAAACAACGCACATTCCACAGTCGACATATGCAAATCCTTTGACAACAACTACTATGTATTATCCGTCAATTTCTACAAATGTACAACTTCCAGCACCATACACAACACCATTCACTTCAACACCGTATACTCCTGCTATTTCACAAATATCTGGATCAATTTACACGAATTCACCTTCGTTCATACCGCGGCCACCTCCGAATGAGTATCCGATTCCAAATTTTAGACCATCGGTTGAGCAACGTAGTCTATCTCGTTGCGGAATATCTTTTGACGGCTCGCCTTCAGGCGTACCAATAGACATGTTCCTTTTCCAAATAGAAACGTTAGCAAGTTCATTTGGCTTATCTGATATGAGCTTAATTACAGAGATGGGGTCAGTTTTAAAGGGTATCGCATTACAGTGGTACTGGACGTGTAGACGTCATAACCCTGCAGTATCCTGGTCCGAACTAAAAAAACAATTTCTGGAACGGTTTCAAGACAGACGTTCTGATTTTGAGATTCGTCGGACTATTGAAAATAGGAAACAGTTGCCTCGTGAAACGTTCGTTGAGTTTTACCATCAGGTTTGGAGTATGACCTTGCAGAGTAAAACCCCATATTCTGAAGAAAAAATAATTGAAATACTTATGCAGAATATGAGAGCTGGTCTCCAATACCAGTTGGCAGATAGACGTTTTGTTTCTGTTAATGATCTAATCGCTAGCTGTACAACTTGGGAAGATACGTGGCATCGTCTCAGAATTGACCCAGAATCAATGTTCCATGCTAGAAAAGGAATCAACGAACTCCAATATATCGAACAAAGCGAGGTAGTTAACCCAAATCAATTGTACAATCAGCATTTCGAGCCGCCTGTTCAAGAACAGACAATTGCAGCCTACCGAAATAATTACGTTGGTGAAACGAAACCTTCCGCTTCAAATACCATTTATCAACCAAGTCAAAATTTCTCCCGGCCCTCTGCTAGAGAAATAATTTGTTACAACTGCGATGAAAAAGGGCACACGTTTAACGACTGTCGGTTCCCACCTCTGCGTTGGTTTTGCCACAAATGTGGCATGAAAGACACAGTTTACGCCAAGTGCTCAAATTGTTCGGGAAACGCTCCGAGGGGTCAATGGAGGTCTGGGAACCACGGAACCCCGAAAGGAACAGTTCCCAGTTCATCAATAGAACGGGAGGAAGCGGCCACCAACACCGATCCGGAATTACGACTGGCGACACGCCTCCATTCAGACAGGTAACTCCTACAAATCCAATCAATTTTAGCACTCAGAGTGCTACCACAATATCATGCAAAGCATCTTTGCAAACCCTCGAAGACCAACTACCTCCGCCAACTTCTTCTGATTCACAATGCACCGCAACACCAGTTGTCCACAGTAGCCAGCACAAACGATTCTACAAATCCCATCAGCGTAGACGGACACGGCTATACTGGAAGAATCGCAATATGCTTCGGTCAGAAATAGTTAATTCAATCATAATGAATAATTCCCAAGATCCTAGGCCATATGCTGAAGTCCTAGTTAATGGAACGGATTACCGAGGTTTGTTAGATAGTGGTGCTACTGTTAGTGTATTGGGCGCTGGATCTGAAAAATTCTTAACAGATCCTGGTGTTAAATTTTATAGTTCACCTTCTTTTATAAGCACAGCAAACGGTCAATCGGAACGAGTATTTGGATTTATAAATGCGACAGTAGAATTCAATAATCAGCGACACACAATGCGTTTGCATATAGTGCCCAATCTAGAACAGTCATTGTACCTAGGAATAGATTTTTGGAATCTTTTCCATGTCACACCTACTTTATGCTCTCTAAGCCCGATAACTCATTCCGATCCCGATTCTTCCAATTACCACACACTGTCACCAGCCAGCCAACTAAGATTAAACCTTGTGATTGAAAAATTTTCATCTTTTAAGAATCTTGGCCTCGGTAGAACCACTGTACTTTCCCATATAATCGATGTTGGTACAGTTCGGCCGATCAAACAACGATTCTATTCTGTCTCGCCTGCCATACAAATAGTGCCTTACGCCGAACTCGATAGAATGCTCTCATTAGGCGTAATAGAAGAAAGTCAGAGCAGTTGGTGCTCTCCGATCACTTTGGTGCGTAGAGCAAATGGCAAAGCTCGTCTCTGTTTGGATGCCCGTGAATTGAACAAGGTCACCGTTAAGGACGCGTACCCCCTACCGCTTATCGATGGATTGTTGGGCCGATTGGATCAAACCAGGTATATATCCTGTATTGCCTTAAAAGATGCCTTTTGGCAGGTCCCTTTGGACCAGCAATCCAAAGATAAGACGGCGTTTACCGTACCTGGGAGACCTTTGTATCAATTCACGGTCATGCCATTCGGATTATGTAACGCCCCACAGACAATGTGCCGCTTGATGCCCAAGGTGATCCCTCACCAACTGCATGACAGAATCTTTGTCTATTTAGACGACCTTTTGGTGACGTCCGCTTCATTTGACGAGCATTTACTATTATTAGAAGAGGTTGCCGTGCGATTGAAGAATGCTGGACTCACCATAAACGTGGAGAAAAGCAAATTCCTTTTAAAGGAGTCGAAATATCTCGGCTATATCATTGGTGATGGATGTCTTCGGACCGACCCCGATAAAGTTCAGGCAATTATAGATTTCCCTGTTCCTAAAACTCCCAAACAAATCCGTCGGTTTTTAGGAATGAGTGGTTGGTATCGACGTTTTATAAAAAATTATGCAATTATGTCTGCCCCGCTCACCGACCTACTTAAAAAGGGTTCCCAAATAAAATGGTCCCCTGTGGCTGACTCCGCTTTCAATCAATTGAAAACTGCATTATCAACATCACCCGTCCTGGCAAATCCTGACTATGGTAAACCCTTCTTTATGCAGTGTGACGCCAGCACAACAGGTGTAGGTAGCGTATTGTTCCAGCTCGATTCCGACGGAGCAGAGCGTCCAATAGTTTTTGTTTCGCAAAAATTAAACGCCGCTCAAAAAAATTATTCAGTTACCGAGTTGGAATGCTACGCTGCTGTGCTGAGCGTCAAGAAGTTCAGACCTTATATAGAAGGGTATCCATTCACTATATATACCGACCACGCCAGTTTACAATGGTTGATGTCACAGAAGGATTTGTCAGGGCGGTTAGCACGCTGGAGCCTTAAACTCCAGTCATTTGATTTCCAAATGGCATACCGAAAGGGTTCTCAGAACGTGGTTCCAGACGCATAACAAGTCGATACATTACCTGATGTTCACCACAACTTACGAGTTCAAAACGGGAAGTTGCTGATAGCTCCGACAGAAGTGCAGAGTAACATAATTTTTTTTAAGTTTTTTTTTTGTTTTTGTCACAAAATTAATTATACAAAAAAAAAAAAAACTGTGAGTCAAGTTCATAAAGTTGTTTGTAAAAACTGTTAATAAAAACTGTGGTTAAAAATTAGATACTATCGTATGAAAAAAAAAAAAAATTTACTAGTGACCATTTAAAATGGTGCCATTTTTTTTTTTTTACATAAAAATATAATATTATGTGCAATTCTACAGTGAAATAAAGAAATATAAATATGTATTAACAAAAAAAAAATAAAAAAACTATAAGTGCTCAGTCAGTATACAGTAAGATAAAAATGTGTATATACAACTAAAAACGTTGATAGTGTAAATTAAAGACATCGTTCGTATCTATATAAACGTGTGGTACAAAACAATCATTTATCGTATCCGTATGACAAATCCAAAAAAACAAAAACTGTTAATAGTGACCTTGTGACATACTTGATAATCGTACCCTAATAGTGATCGCAATATTTATACGAAAGTATGTAAAATTCAATTGCGAGAAATAAAAGAGTTATAAAGTGAAAAATAAAATTAAGTTTTAAATAAAAAAAAAAATAAAAATAAAGAAAAATTAAATTAAAATTAAAACTTAAGTATAAACGTTAATACATTTGTAAATTGTTAATATACAAATTTATATATGCATACAGTGTATATCCGAATAATATCCGCTATCAACACGTCATCAATCAACATCTACGTAATTGCTTAATTGCTGTTAAGTTAAGAAATTTTTTTTTGTTTATTTTATTATTTACTTATTATATATTATATTATTACATTTTAATCTTACATTTCTAATATCAAATTATTTTTATAAATTCAGATAATTTTTTTTTACATACTAAATAATGTATGATCGGCTATTATGAATATTTCATTTTCTTTATAATAATAATTTGATATTAATATTTTTTATATTTAATTTTTTTTTGGTGATTTTTGGGTACATTTTAGGAATTTTTTTTTTCTTTTTACTGTTATTTTTTTTTTTTTTGAACCTTTACTATTTTCTAAGAATTTCATTAATTATCAATTGAATTATCATTAATAAATTTACTTTCTTGTGAGTACTTTATCTTAAATCATTTAATTTTCTTTATTATTATGGTTATTTTTTTTTCTTCTACTGAGTTTCGCTTGTCGTTATATTTCAGGATGAGATAAATAATACATGATGAGTTCAAGGTAGGTATAAGTTCTTAGGAGCGTGAGTGAATAATTAGGATCGACTGTTGTACCCTACCCCTTCCTTTTCCCTTCCTGCGGTCTTTCACGATCCACGGCGTTTCTTTGGAAAACCCACGCATTCCCCTGAGCCTTAGCCGGCAAAATGACCGCCCAAAGACAATGTCATGGATAATTCTGCAACGAAAAGAACCGGAGGCTCAACTCTAAATTCATTTCGTTACAATATATATATATATATATATATATATATATATATATATATATATATATATATATATATATATATATATATATATATATATATATATATATGTATATATATATATACATATATATAATATAATATATATATATATATATATATATATATATATATATATATATATATATATATATATATATATATATATATATATATATATGTATATACCTATATATATATATATATATATATATATATATATATATATATATATATATATATATATATATATTTATATATATATATACATATATATATATATATATATATATATATATATATATATATATATATATATATATATATATTATTATATATATATATTATAGACGACTTATGTAACTTATGTATTGATTTATATAAAAATATTAAATTTGCGGAAATCTATTGAATTATTTTCAAATAAAGCAAATATTTGCATAGTTTTACAATTTTATGGTCTATCGTATTAGAGTAGAGCGTTTTGTTTAGCTCAAATTCTGAAGAAAAGCTGTTTTATTGTGTTGTAATTTTATTAAATTTAATTGAAATTGAGTTTTGGTTCCCGTTTCTGCACTCTTTCAGAAAATACAATTTGAAATTAAATTTAAACTTTTAATTAAATAATAGTTTGATGTGTTGTTTTTTTTTATATAATTTATTAATTTCTGAAATCAATTAGCTCATCATTATACTACAGATATAATAAACATAAAATATTAAAAACTATAGTTGGTTTATTAAGTTCAGATCTAATTAAATTTTACTGTGGTATTTTGATAATGGAAATAGAATATAAATGTTATTTTAGTACACATATTTAACATATTATTACCACTAAAGTCAAGAAATTTGTCATTAAATATTTTTAAAGTACAGTACGAAAATTGTCGAAAATTAAATTTTTACAAATATCTAAAAATAAAATAATGGTTCCATGTGGTCTTCACTTACAATTCAGAACCTTATTTTTACTGAATATGCGCGTTACTACTACTACTTTTCCGAAGTAAAATGAAAATGAATAAATTCCGATTTGGTATAATTTTTATTTGGTTTTATTGGTTTCCTTCTGTATATATACGAGTATATAAATAATTGAAAACTAAAATAGCAATAATTAATGTTATAAAGTGAGAATGATATTCTAATTGTAATATATAGATAATTGAGCAATTTATTAAAAAGATAGTTAGTTACTACTCAATTCAAAATTCTTTCCTGCTCAACAATTATTTAATTTACAAATTTCCTGCGATAAACAAAAATATTTCGTTTGATTTATTTACTCGTACGCGTAACGGCATAATTTTCGTTGGATTTCCGCTTCTATAAAAAAATTGTTTGTACTTCGAAATGTATAACAAGAAAATATATATATACATATGTGAACAAGACAAATTATTAGAAAATAACGATAATTTTATGGAAGTCTCGTGAAAACATCATAACAAAACATTCAAGTATAAGTATGTGTGCATATTTCCTCTAACCGTGCAATTAAGTTATTCCCGCTACAAATTATTTTAAAAAAAAGTAAATGTGCTTATTTTGATTAAATATATTTGTCGGTAATTAAAGAGTAAAATACACACAAAAATAACATCTTTCAGAATGATTGAATGTCATACAACGCGTGATATACGCAAGAATTTGTACAAGTTCTACCTTGAATAGTAAAGTTGACAAAGCCTGCGGACGCTCGGAACTATTATAATACTGAAAAGTATCAACGGTAGCAATTTCTCAGTCGTCTAGCAAACAGTTGTTGAGGAGTATTTTATTTCTGGCCATGACAGCTTGATCTTACAGAATTATTTGGATCTGTTTAGACCATGGATGAAATACCTTACAAATTTTTCTCCAGTGTAAGCAGCAAAAATACTTCCTCTTATTCATATTCATATAAACAAAACCGAAACATTAATAAAATTATATTTGGAAAAAAAATTTTAGCCATGTCAAATTAATTAAATGAAAAGCTTTTACTTAATTAGAATATTAAAGAAAGAGACAGCTTATTTTATGAAAAAAACCACAAACTAATATTAACATTTAAAAATATTATTGTTGTAATAAACTTAAAGTTAATAATGAAATATTTTTATAGAACTACTAAAATTGCAAAGTTATATAATTTATATAGTAAGACATGACTTTGGGGTTCCGATTGTTGAAATCGTAATAATTGAATAATATTAATTATTATTTGGTATTAATTTCGGATTAGTTTTTAATTTATATTTATATTGTTTTTCAAAATTAATAATTATTTTTTCGGAAATTTTTATGTAGTTCATTAATAAAATACACAAAATTCTTTTCAATAATTATTACTTTAGAGTTTTACACTGATTATTATCAATTTTTTATAATTATAATTAAATGTTCGGTAAATTCTTTTGCCCTATCAAAAGTAGTGTAAATCGAGGACGCAAAAGTAAATTTTTAATGTTTAAGTTAAGCGTTCAAAACTGATTAATAACGATATTATACATTTTGTTGATAGCGTCAGAAACTAAATTATAATTATGAATACTTCGCCTAATTATAAATACTTCGTTATCTTGGCAGGATCATATAAACCATATATATACTCGTATATATATATATATATATATATATATATATATATATATATATATATATATATATATATATATAATATATATATATATATATATATAAAAACTGTATGTAACAAGGTTAATTAATTAGGAGTTTAATAGTGCCTCATTTGCTTTACTGTGCTAATTTAATTTATTTATTATTTAATTATTATCATATTTTCAATCACTTTAGTTTCTCATTATTTACTATAATTATGTGGCAGTAATACCACATTATTAATTACTTAATATGTTAATACATGTACTTACTTATACATACGTTATGGTTTATAAAACATGTCATGTTGATACCTGTAACATGTCTGTAGATAATTGTGTGTATGATATGTACAATGTACATGACATATTACACTATATTATATTAAATTATTGTATCATATATTGACACAGTTAGATCAGAATAATTATTATTCAAATGTTATAGGCTTATATTTATATTATTTGTGATCTGATATTATTACTATCGTTGAACTAACTAAACATTTTTTTTAAAATTTTCTTTTTGGGGATTTTTGTATATACATACATATATTATTTAGTGAACTCATTTGTTTTGAATTATTTTCTAACCATTGTATAATAAAAAAGCTACAAAAGAAGGCTATATTGTTTGTTCAAGATGCTTTTTTATGCTTTTCCTTATTTGTATGTTAAATAAAATATTTTAAAAAAATATAAAGTTATTCATTTTTTAATGATGTACGGATTGAGTAAGAGAAAATAAACAAAACCACGTATTTAAATTAAACAATTAAACTAAAAACCGAAAATCGACAGAAATTGAGTATTGGTCCGCAGCCAAAGTCATAAATTGGAGTCTTGTGAAATAATACACTTGGGCAATTTTTATACATATTTTTGCTATCTCAAGTCCGATATGTTAAATTGCTTTATTTATATCAATGTATACAAATTGAAATAGACCGGCACGCACATGATATCTTTTGTACCGAAATTAATCTAGTATATAGTATATAACATTTAAATCGATAAACTATCGATTACTGAAGTAATGAAATAAATTCAATTAGGTTAATAACGTACAACAAACACTTAAAGAAAATATCGATATTACATATAGTTTTTAATGCAAGATATGTATATATATTTTTTTATTGACATAAATGTACATATGTAATATACATATCGAAATATACGAACACGAATTATGTCAGTTTGCTTTTAATACATAACATTTTTTTTCATAGAATGTTCTGAAAATTTTCGACAATTTTTTATATTTTTTTATTTATTTCTATTTTTTTATGTCTATCGCTATTATTTTATTTTATGTTTTTGGTTTTGTTGTTTATGTAAATCTGAAATGTACAATATAATGACAAGTTGATTAGCATGATTATAGTAAAAAGCATGTTTGTGGGGTGCATAACCAATTTATGTTCTAACATTTACATATAAACTAGTTATTCCCTCATTGGATTTTGAAGTTTTGCTATAGTGTTGAACTATTCTTGATTTAACAATTTTTATTGTAAAGTAAACAATTTAAGTATTTTAATCAAGATATAAAGCTGCTTTACTTAATAATAAAAAACTTTAACCATTCATTTTAAAATTAAATCGAAATTTCATGTTATATATTAATAGTGATATTTGCTGTATTTTAGTAAAATATTAATTTTTCAAATGTAATACAATTATTGTTGGTTTTCTCGTGTTTTCTTGGGCAAGGGGTTATGATTTTCCTATAAATAATAAACAGTATTAAAGGCCATTACTGGCCCCTTACTGAGTCAACAACCTGGCTCCAACGGTTTCGATCCTGAGCATGGTCTTCATACTGTCTAAGACACTCTGAAGAGGCCAAGTCGTTCTTTACATCGTGGAGCCATCGTCGCCGGCAACGACCTCTGCGCCTACCATATGGTGGCTCTCCTTTCAGAGATCGCTGCACAATTCGTTCCGGATCAGCACGCAGAACGTGACCGAGCCAGCGTACTCGCTGAGATCTTATTTCATGTACAATATCGGGGATCTTCATCAGATCTCTGATCTCGATATTGTACAGAGCTCGGTAGGTACCATCTATTTCGCGTTTTGGGCCGTAGATCACACGCATGACTCTTCTCTCAAATGTTAGGAGCCATCTCTCGTATTCATCCGTCATCGCCCAACTTTCACCTCCAAACATAACAACGGGCCTGATCAACGCTTTGTAAAGCTTCAGCTTCACGGTACTTGATAAGTGTTTAGATTTTAGCAGTGGCCTTAGAGGATACAAAGAACGACTGCCAGCTGCCAGCCGCACTTTAATATCCTCACCCACACTATTATCGTGAGTGATAAGAGAACCCAAATATTTGAACCTCCTCACTCCCTCAAACGTGTGGTGGCCACTACTAAAATCTGGTGTACCACTGTCCCTAAAACCAGAGATCAGGTATTTCGTTTTGGACTCATTGATCTACAAGCGGATCAAGTATTTCTTTCACTCCGTTGCTATTCAGTCCAATCACGCATATGTCATCTGCATATGCAAGCACCTGATTGGACTGGCTATATAAGATGTTACGCTGCGGTGTTTCAGTTTTACGAAAGATGTACTCCAACATGAGATTAAAAAGTATCGGGGACAGAGCATCTCCCTGCCGAACACCCGAGTTAACTACAAAACTTGTCGATAGCCTGTTCTCAACTTTAACACAGCATTGAGACTGCGTCACTGTCATCCTACATAGTCGTACCAGTTTTGTTGGCATTCCTAGGTATTCCAGGGCAGACCATAAACTCTCTCGATTGATCGAGTCATAGGCCTGCCGGAAATCCAGGAACACCTGATGTACGGGGATGGATGTCTCATAATATTTAGATAGAATCATCCGCAGCGAAAAGACCTGATCAGTGACTGATCGATTCGGACGAAATCCTCCTTGATAGTCACCAACCAAGCCCTCCGCTAGAGGAGTGATTCTATCCAATACAATGTATGACAGTAACTTGTAAGCTGTGCAAAGGAGAGCTATACCGCGATAATTCTCACACTTCAAGCGGTCTCCCTTCTTGAAGATGGGGCATATCGCGGCCACTTTCCATTCATCAGGCATAACTTCGGTTCGCCATACTAATCGAATAAGGTCGAGAAGACAGTTCCACAAAGTATCCCCTCCGAATATCAAGAGCTCCGAATTAATGCAGTCCACTCCAGGTGAGCGGTTTCGTTTCATTCTCTGCATGGCCTTAGTGAATTCCTCATGGGATGGCTCCTCAGTGCAAATCTCCGCAGACTGTTTTAGAGGTGGCTCAACAACAGTCTGTGACGCATGATGGACATCAAGCAGGTCAGTAAAGTGTCCACTCCATGCGTCAAGTACTGCGTCGATGTTGACACAGAGGTTTCCATCCCGGTCCCGAATGGCGGTTGACGTAGGCCTGAAAGTATGGTTCAGTCCAGTAATTCCTTTAAAGAAATTACGCGAACTGCGCTCATTACTGAGTTGTTGTACTTTCAGAACTAAATTGTAATAAATTGCGAATTAATCGAGAAAAAATTAATAGCTAACAATTTTTGAAATTTTTGTTTTTATTTGTTACCCGGTCCAATTTTTATATATGTTTGCAAACATAAAATAAAATAAAAAAATTGAGGGATAAAAAGATGACAAAAATTTAGAAAGTCGTGACCACGTCTACCAAGTTTTATTCCATGAATTCACTATGAACGGATAACCGTTTATTGGAGACTTATGGTTATGTCGATTGCCGAAATTTTTCTACTGTAAGTATAAAGAATTTTTAAAAATGCCTTTAAATCATTTATAACTGTCTCATGAGTGCTGGCGATCGATTTTTCTTGTTCATTTCTAAATACTCTGACTTATAGTCAAAACTCACTTTACCAGCCGACAATTAACGACTGGTAAAACGAGTTTTACACTATACATATATATATATATATATATATATATATATATATATATATATATATATATATATATATATATATATATATATATATATATATATATATATATATATATATATATATATATATATATATATATATATATATATATATATATATATCTTGTAATATTTTGTGTTTTTATTTAAAACGACAAACGACAATACCAGTCGCCAAAGCAAATAATGTCTTTTATTGAGTGAATCAAACGCGTAGGCCTCACTAAAAATGTGAGATCTTACTTATCTTATATATAGAATATTTTGTAAACTCTACAAGAGCTGTATATGAAATACATATCTACCTTTTTTGGTTTATAACTTGGATTCAAGTTCAATTTGTTTGGCGTATGATTCAATTATCTAAAATTATTTCATTCCACAATTAAGTATTGGATACATCCATTGTTAAAGCAAACCATATAGTTTTCTCAAAAAATGTTTTTATAAAATAATAACAAAAAAAATCATAATTAAGCAGAACTAGGGCAGTAGCGATCGCAATCAATCGGTTTACTTTGAACAAAACACACAACAGTTTGTTGGTTTATGTCTTGGTCCGGACTTTTCCAATAAAAAAATATACACCTTAATTTACTTTACTAATTTATTTGTTAATTTATTTATTTAATTAATTTAGTTAATTAATTCAATTAGTTCATTAATTTGATCAATTTATTATTTGTTATTCACATTAATTTATTTATATAAACTTTATAATTTTTATTATATATAACAAATTTATTATTTTATTTAATTTATTTAATATACATATATTATTAATTTTCACCACCAAAAAATAATATTGTGTTGCATTTGCACAAAGGTTTAATTCGAAAATCATAATGCACCCAAAAATCAGCGCCCATGCGCCAACAAAAATATGGCAAGAAGAGAGAGAGTACTGATGTATATAAATGTATACATAATATGTATATAACAATTGAGCGAGGGAATTATGCGCGCAAAATCCTAATCATCAAGACGAATTGCATGTATATGTGAATTCGTTTTGTTCGGCCCAAATATTAGAGAAAATAAATGTAATGTGCCGAATGATGATTTGCCAATAAAATATCACGCGATATGTATCCGAGAGAGTTATCAATATGTACGTAATATAAAATTAAATTGTACATAGAACTATCGAATACTAAGTAGATGCAAATTGTTATATATATATATATATATATATATATATATATATATATATATATATATATATATATATATATATATATAAATATATATATATATATAAAACCTAACATCAATATGTCTAAAATTTAAAAAATCAAAGTTTCTTATTGAATTACAAATTATTTACTTCATCAAATTTTAAATTAAACCTAAAAAAAAGAAAAGTATAAAAGTCAAATTTACCAACAAACCATTCTTTTAGCGAGAGAATGTTTTTTTTTTGTTGAAAATTGTTTTATTTAAATTTACAAAAATTGAACGAAAAAAAATTCAAGCTGTACACATTTTTAATGATTTTCTCCGATTCAGTTATAAAAAAAATTTGCATATATTTATGGTAATTTGAAATACAAAATAAATAAATCAATGAATAATAATGAGTCCAAAGTAATTTAAAATCAATAATATTTTGCTTTTATAATTTAATTTGAAACTGCGACATGGAGCAATATACGTTTTACTCTTAAGTATTTATGTAATGTTTAACAATTTTTTGCGGGATTTGCTTACATCGCGTCTGGTATACAACTACGAATTATTGATTGTCTAATAAAAATTTAGAAAAAAATTAATAGATGTATAAATAGAGCATAAAATGGACATAAAGCTACTTTACTATTTTATTGGGTATTTTATTTTATTTACAGAATACATATATAAATAGTATAAACTATATAAAGATAAATATCCAAACAAAAAATTTAATTTCCTATTAAAATTAGAAAACCCTAAAAGATTTATAGGCTTAATCTTATTTAAATTTAAGTTTTACATCCTGAGTTTAGCAAAAGGGGTGAGTAGATGATTAGAAAATGACAGATATTTTTATTGCTAACAAGTAAACAATAAATCAATCTTAGAATCTGTGTACCTCTCTAAACCAAATAAAAACATTTTCAAAATGTTGGATGACTAAACGCTATTATCGAACCCCCACTCACTGTTATTTAAAAAATCAAAGCTTTTCTTGATTTGATGCTCGAACCAGCTATAAATTCAAAATCAATACTAAATCGAGACCATAAAAATAAAAATAAAAATCTGCAACAACATAACAAAATAAGAAGCGCTCATAACTATAATGTAGTAAATAAAAATAAGACCATCACCATTAAACATGAATTTTTGAACGAGAAAACTTCAAATAAAATTACCATCATAAAATCAAATGTTTATTTTTGTGGAGATTTTTTTAGATTTTCCAATTTTTGTTGTTACTCGTGTATGTATTCTGTTGTTTCTTACTTAAAATAATGATGTTTTCTTTGTTTATTTATCTATTTTAATTTTTTGTTTGTTTAATATTTGTGGCATGGTATCATATTTTCTTTAATACAATTTGCATTTAACGTTGCAAACGTTTTTTTCAAAATAACATATCGGTGTGATTAAAAGTATTGAAAGACACGAGTTATTATTATGTACGTATGTGGTTTGCTCATGAAAGTTAGGTTTCGAATATACATAGGATGATGCAATAGAAATTTAGTATATGGCACAGCAAAAATAATAAAAAAAAGGAAATGTTTGTTCAAACCATTTTCTATTTTGTGATAATATGTTTTCTTGCTACATGGATAAGAAAATTATGAGTATTTTTCGAATTCGTCTTCAGAGTAAAAAGCTTTGAATTAGCCAGAACCGGCTCTTACCGCATCTCTTGTGATAAACCATTCAAAACAAAAAACGATTTTACACCCAATATATCTTTGAGCTTAGTTCTTCGGAACTTCAGTCACAATTTATATTTATGGTGGTATTCACGAAAGCTTAATTGCCGTTCAATTTCATTGAAATAGAGATTAAATTAGTGTCATTTTTACATCGCATGATCTACATTTAAATCGACACATAAGTTATTTTTGGCTACTACCTATATAGTTTTTTATAGAAGAATAATGCTGCAAAAAAGAATAGTTAACGTTCGAAATAAATGTAATTTAATTAAATTTTAATATTCCAAGATACGTTTAATTGTTTTCAGCAAGTGGATTTGGCTTTAAGGTACCAAAAATAACCTTGAATTTGTGTAGTGATTTTAAATTTAAATAACTTGTTTATAAAAGATTTTTGACCACAGGACAGGGTCTATTCAAATGACTATCGGGAATCTCTTTGCACTGCAGGGATATTTGCGTTGCATCATTCTTAACAATAATTTCATTATTATTTTTTTAATTGCTACGTTTTCAATACGACATACATTTTTTAAATCAATTTGAATCGTTGTTTTGTTGGGTTTCTTCAGTTTAACCAGTTTAACCAAACTAACACCACTGATGAACAAGAATACAATGTTGAACGAAAATATTGTTCTAAAAACTAAAATCTGAGCGAAAAACTATTTAACTGTAGAATTTATTCGTGAACTAAATTGACATACAATTTATTTAATTGGAGTTAGTTAATTAGAGATGTTTTTTTCGTTAATTATTCGCTACCATTAAACATATTATATTTAAATCCAAATAATATTTCATACACACAATTAAAATAATTGGAATGTTGTGACTAAATTAATTTTCCAAATATTTCATATAAATCGGATCACGCATTTCATTTTTTAATTTGTGTTTGCTTATTTTGGCCAAATGTAAATGTGCATGAGTTTAACTTAAATAATTAATCAAAATTTATTTCAAAAACATGTAATGCCTTAATTAGGGGTTGACAATATTTATTGAACCTATTAATAACCATAGACGCACGATTTTGTTTCAATTACTCCACTCAATATGTACGTACTAAATATTGAATTCAAATATTTTATTATGATACAATAAAAGTACAAGCATTAAATGATTTTAACATAACCATATTTGTTTTATATTCGTATAATTTTTCTTTTTTTTCGGAATTTTTCCATGCTGTAACACAAAACATATCTTATTGTGTTATGCTTCAATATTCAATATTCAAGAATACAGGTGTATTTAATATATGCAGCTGTGTATATACATATGTAAATACAACTCATTTATGTGTATTATACATTTTCTTTTTATTAGGGAAAATGATTATGCATATCATTATGTATATGGTGGTATGTATGGTTACATACTATCCGCAATAATATTTATAGTTTTAATGTCCTTTTTCTTATATTATTGCGAGTAACATTTGATGTTCTAATTTTCCGAGCTGATTTGTGACGGAAAAACCAAAATATTTAAACAACTTAGTTGTTATACTGTTAGTTTAAGGAATAATAATTATAATTGGTGATGTTCATGACAATTAATACAATTACAGTATAAACGGTCCTCTTATCAGAGGATCATAGATGTGGTCATCCCGATCGAAATCAGGGATGTAGAACCCTTTTTTGCATCCCGCCTATATTAGGATTCGAACCTAGGAGGTACTCGATCCAAACGTTACAGCTTTGACCATTGTGCTATTTGAATGGTATATGTATTCTACTTATTTGCTCGTATAAGACGATCTGTATTTCACGATTTCTATTAGGGAAATTATCGTTTAAGTCTAAAATAAAATACAAAATATGAAACCAAATATGAAATACATAAGGGAAATTCCAGTTTATTATTATTTAAACCAAATTGAAAAAAATCAGAATTCAAATACGAAAATGGAGAGTCCCGCATTTTTCCAAAATTTCATGTTAAAATTAACAATTTTTTATAGTACTTGGAATATAAGGCGACCCTCAATTTACTAGTTTGTTATACGGTATATCTACATATATAATGATTATTGAATGAACAAAACTATAAATTAATTTAATACAAAAACGGATCATAAACTTCCAACCTCATCGGAAACATCCAGCTTATTAAGTGTTTTAGATATTTTTATTTTTATTGAAGTGTTCGTTTTCTACAGCATACTTAAACGGGCGATGGTCCGTGTATATTCACACACACACATTCATTCAACTCATTCACCCTCATTCACACAAGACCAGTGTACCACCTGCCCAATGCATAGCTCCACCTGTATAGGGACATGGAAGGTGGGTCAGCCCATGAGTTCTAAATCCAACGGCTATAGATGTTTTCAGTTTGATTGATTGACCTCCCCGTAATCGGAATGAGATGAAAAATCCCTTTTTGCATCCCGCCTTTGTTGGAATTCGAACCCGGTACCTCCCGATCCAAAGCGCTATTTGCTCAGTAATTTAGATATTAAGAACCATTCGATTTCTTGTATAATCAATTTCCCATTCCGCTCGATAACGACACACCATAACAACTAAACCACAAGTAGCAGTATACAGTGAATATCTTATTTTGTTTATAGATTGTCTTAAGGTACTCGACTAGATAAATATGACACATAAAACAAATATTTATATATGTGTTGTGTTTGTGTATCTACATCAACACGAAACTAAGATGAAAAACAATAAAACGAAATACGAGCATTTTTGTGTTCTTCTGTGGAATTGTAAATATACCCGCAACACAAAGCAGAAGAAACAGGATTCTTTTGTTCACCTGAATTGAATTTTAATCAAATCTCGTAACATAACATTGTTTTATATAGTGTATATAACAATCCTATGTACGGGCGGCAGTCTAGGGCAGACAAAATATCTGAGTTGTATTTTATTCTATGAGTGAATCATAAATTTTTTGTTAGACGTTTTATTCTGTGTCTATTTGTTTCCATGTTCTTTGGTTTTAAAGAAAGTAAAATTAAATAAGATTAGAAAATCGTTTTAAACAAAAAAAAAAAATTTTAAATTTCCGCCAAGATTAAAGTTAATAAATTATAAAGATTATCTTAAGATTATGATTATTATATACGTTTAAATGCTGTCACTGATTATAAACAAGAATAACATGTACACATATGTATAATATTTTTAATGTTAATGTTTCTCACAGATTCGGGATTTATATAGCGGGAAAAGTGAAAAATGTAAAAAGATAACATACTTTTCACTGATTTATGACATTTACGGCAAGGAAAGCATTCAATTTGAAACAGATTTTTTTTTTAATTTCATTCCAAACTAAGAAAAATGGTTCAAAAAGTTCAATTTTGTAAAATTATTGATTATTTATGTTTCATTTTAAAATGGTACTCGACATTTTACTCTAGATAAAATTTAATTTTTATATTATTAGTTTCAGTTGTATATTAGTATGATGTCACATCAGCCGTGAACTTTTTACTTGTAGAATCTTGAATAATTACAAAGCATCTCCGACAGATGAAACATGGAGCCCAATTTAAAATAACACCTCTTGCTGACACACCCTATAGATACGAGTATATAAATATATATAAATATATATATATATATATATATATATATATATATATATATATATATATATATATATATATATATATATATATATATATATATAAATATAAATATATATATATATATATATATATATATATATATATATATATATATATATATATATATATATATATATATATATATATATATATATATTTATATATATATATATATATATATATATGCATATATATATATATATATACATATATATATAATGTGAAAAATACGTCAAACCATTTTTTTTCGTTGTCGTACCCCAAGATACAGTATTTCTTGCTGTCAAATTAAAAGGTATTATCGCATTATTATGATTGATGGCTCGATTTTTAGGTAAAAGTGTGCCAATTAAGACAAAAATATTAAAATTTTATTAATTTTAAACTGTACCATCTAAAAATTCTCGTGAAAATTTTGTTTTTCGAAAACTAATTTATGTACGATCGGATCACGCTTTTTATGCAGGGTGTTTTCAATACTGTATTTTATTTATCATACTGTTACGATTTTACCTTGTCAAATTCAAGGTTCGATCACTGGATTGTGAATAAAACAAACGATGTAAATTCTAGAACACACTAAATTTATTTATTTCCGATTAAACACTAATTTAATTAATTCACTTATTTAACTTAATTATTTAACTTCACAATAATTATTTTCTACACTTTAACAACACTATATAACACTTTAACAACACTATATAACACTTTAACAACACTTTATTTTACTTCAACACTTTCCTTTTAATTACTATTAGCACTCTCACGGTTAAAACACAACTGATTTTCTCCCAAATGTTTGTCGCGTATTTATACCAAATATTCTAACCATTCTAGAAATCTCCAGAATATTCGATTAGTCTAGATAAGTCTAGACACCTCTATACTGTTCTACTTTATAACAATTTTACATTAACGATAGTGTCGCTATTCAAACATAGATGTCGCCACGATCGTAACATTACCCCTACCTAATCCTGATTCGTCCCGAACAGGATCCAATTCACTACCCCTGTAGATCGCTAATCGCTCTATATGCACCACCTTCAACTTTCCTCGCTGCCCTTTCTTGATCCGGTAGACCACGTCATTTATTTTGGTGATGATGGTGTACGGCCCTTCCCACGAAGGTTGCAGCTTTGGTGATAAACCCTTCTTCCGTTGTGGGTTGTAAAGCCATACTAACTCTCCTTCTTCGAAACCTTTATTATTTGCTCGTATGTCATATCGAGCCTTCATCCGATCACTTGATACTCGTATCCTCTCTCGTACAAACAGGTGTATCTCGTCGAGTTCTCCTCTCATCTGGTCAACATAATTCTGTCTATCTAAAGCTGATGATGGAACGGCTCCAAACTTTAGATCTCCGGGTAATCGCAGATTATTTCCAAAAAGGATTCTCGCTGGTGTCATTCCCGTTGAGTCATGTACTGCTGATCGATACGCCATCAGGAACATCGGAATATGTCGATCCCAGTTGCGTTGATCATTTTCCACGACCTTTGCTAAATATTTCTCCAACGTCCCGTTGAATCTTTCCACCATACCATCCGACTATGGATGCAGAGGCGTTGTTCTTGTTTCATTCATACCGAGCAACTGACAGACTTCCTGAAATACAACTGACTCAAAATTTCTTCCTTGGTCTGTGTGAATCTCCATTGGTACTCCAAAACGACTTATCCAATTATTAACCACGGCGTCAGCTATCGTGGTTGCCTCCTGATTGGGTATGGGATACACCTCTGGCCATTTGCTAAAATAGTCCATTATTACTAGCACATATTTGTTACCAACATCTGTAGTCCGGAATGGTCCTGCCACATCCATTGCGATCCTTTCAAATGGCGCTCCAACGTTATATTGCTGCATTGCTCCTCGACTTTTCCGTGCAGGACCTTTTACCGCCGCACATTGATCACATCTTTGGCACCACTCCACTACAGATTGTCTACATCCTGACCAGTAAAAACGTTGACGTATTTTGGCAAGTGTTTTATTAATTCCCAGATGACCCCCACTTGCCCCTCTGTGATACTCCTTCAATATCTCGGCAATTCTAGAGTTAGGCACCACTTTTACCAATTGCTTCACATTACCGTCCGAGCTTTCCCATATTCGTTTTAAGCATCCGTTCTCGATTTGGAGGCTATCCCATTGTGCCCAGTAAGCCTTTACCGTGGGACTCTTATCCGCAATTTCACACCAAGTTGGACGATTTCCTGTCTCTTTAAGTTGCATGATTATTGCCAAATCTGGATCTGCTAACTGCTCGTCCTTAACCGTTTCATCCGTCCATTCCTTATCGGGTAGTATTTGCATAAGCCTGATGTCAATAACGTCTTCCTTTGCTTCTATACGCCCGCAGTGCTTACATTCCACTTGACATGGTCGTCTTGACAATGCATCAGCATTTCCATGTGCACTCCCTTTCCGATGTTCGATCTGGTAATGATAGCTCTGTAGTCGCTCAATCCAACGCGCTACCTGTCCTTCTGGGTTCTTGAACTGCAGTAGCCAACGTAATGCTCCATGGTCCGTTCGTATATGAAATTCTTGGCCATAGAGGTACTTATGAAAATGTTTCACACATTCCACTATAGCCAACAATTCCTTACGAGTTACACAATAGTTACGTTCTGGTTTAGATAACACCTTCGAGTAATAAGCTATTACTCTTTCTTGCCCTTCAATTTCTTGCGACAACACCCCTCCGATGCCATCATTACTTGCATCGGTATCAAGAATAAACTTAACACCAGGTATAGGGTATGCCAACAATGGTGCCGTACATAATCGCCTTCTCAATTCATTGAATGACTCCTCTTGCTCGTCACTCCATTCAAATGCTCTGTTCTTCCGGATCAAATCATGTAAGCTCTTTGCCACATTGGCAAATTCTGGTACAAATCGCCTATAATAAGTGCACAATCCGAGGAAGCTCCGTAATTCCAGTAAATTTTTAGGTCTTGGCCAGTCCTTTACCGCTGATATCTTGTCCTCATCGGTGTGGATTCCATTGGTCGTTACCTTGTGCCCCAAAAATTTTACCTCCGTTCTGAATAATGAACACTTCTTCGGATTCAACTTTAAACCGGCTGATTGTAATCGCTTCCATACCTCTGACAAATTTGTTAAGTGTTCTTCGAAATCCTTTCCCATAACTATGATGTCATCCAAATACACGAGGCAAGTCTTCCAGTGCAGTCCCTTTAACACGCGCTCCATAAGTCGTTCAAAAGTTGCCGCGCCATTGCATAATCCAAATGGCATCACGTTAAACTGCCATAGCCCATTACCCACACTGAACGCCGTTTTTTCACGATCTTGCTCTTGGACTTCCACCTGCCAATACCCGCTTTGCAGGTCCAATGTTGAAAACATTCTAGCCCCTGACAATGTGTCTAACGTGTCATCGATCCTTGGTAATGGGTAGCTATCCTTTTTCGTTACTGAATTTAGCTTTCGGTAATCGACACAAAAGCGCATTTTCCCATCCTTCCTTTGGACTAATACTACTGGTGAACTTCATGGACTGTTTGATGATTCAATCACTCCAGCTGCCTGCATGTCCGTTACCATTCGATCCACCTCTTCTCGTTTTGCTAAAGGTAACCTTCTCGGTGCTTGGCGTATAGGTGTCTCCGTTCCAGTATCAATTCGATGTATCACCATGTTAGCCCTTCCATTATTATCCGGTGTACTGCAAAATATCGACTTATACTGTTCGAACAGTTGTCGTGCTGAATTTTTCTGGTTCATGGTAAGATCCCCAGTCCATTTCTGCATGAGGTGTTCTACTATTTGCTTTTGTCCTTGGGTATCGGTGTTTCTAATCGGATTTTTCTGCTCGCATTTCATTATCGTTGACACCTCTTCACATTTACCAATAACAGTTCCTTTCTTAATTGTTTTTGTCTTTTCCGAGAGATTTAGGGTCCTAATCGGTACCCTACATTCGTTATCTGATTTTACTAACGTCCTCCCTATCATAATTCCTTTGGTTTCGCTTTCTTCTTCACTGGCTTCTACAACCCACAACCTGGGTGGCCCAGAACCTCCCTCCAATCTCCCCCACACAATTGTTTCCGAATTCGGTGGCAGCTTTTCCCGCTGTTCTATTATTACCCGCCTAGTAGTTGTTTCCACATCATCCACTCGCAGTGGTAACTCGAAATTATCACAGTCCAATACTCCTCTTCCAATATCCACCACGAAGCCATTCGCCCTCATGAAGTCCATCCCCAAGATGACTTCATCCACTATCTTTGCGACCAGCACTTCGTGTTGGAATTGAGCATTGCCTATCTTAATTCTCACAAGCTTCCTGCCCTTTATGTTTGCGCTCTCTCCTGTGGCTGTACGTAATTTCAACTCATTGGCTGGTAGTACTCTTCCCTTTACTAGATCCTCACGGACAAACGTGCGCACCGCTCCTGTATCCAGGGTAATAACACAGCTCTTCCCGTCAATACTTCCTTTAATTGTTAAGCTGTCACCGACTCGTCCCAATCTCGAAATAGGGATGGAGGTTATGGGGCAATTGGTTGTGGGAGTCAGCTTCTGCCCCTTTAGGCTGACTCGTTGTAGTTTAACGACTCCTTTCGTTCTTGGCCATCTTCCTTGACCAACGTTCGCTCTCTACTTAATACTCGTCGTTGCAAAGGAGATCGCGATCTTGTACGTCTCCATTTTCCTTCTTTACAGTCTCTCGACATATGACCCATTTTGTCACATGTCCAACATTTTATTTTGCTACCACCCTCTCTGTATCTTGGAACCGACCGCTCGACGTTGGTGCTGCTATCCATTTCTACTCGTCGTACCTTAAGCGACGGTTTTATGATAGCCTGCGCAGTTTCATTTATTAAGGCACATGCGATGGTCTCGGCAAAAGTAGCCTTAGGTGATAACATCACTGCTTTACGTGTTTCCGGCGTCCATTTTAATCCTCTCCATATAATCGGGAGATGTATTCACATGTGCCAAATGCACTAGCCCCTCGACTGCTGCGGAATATTCTTGAAGAGTCTCTCCGATCTTTTGACATCGGCTCTTCAGCTCCATGCGATACATCTCTCGCTTATGGTCACTTCCATACTTTCGATCCAGCGCCTTCATTATTTCGTTATAATTACTACGGTCATACTGCGGAATAGTCTGCAGTGTTTCAGCCGCTTCTCCTTTTAGAGCCACTTTTAATGCTGTTCCCCGATTTGCGTCATTCCACCCATTTTGGTTAACCGTTGTCTCAAATTGAAATTTGAAAACCGCAAATGATGTTGTGCCATCAAATATCGGTGGCTTAAATTTCATTGCTTGAATTGGCTGAGCTACTGGCGATGCTGTTCCGTTAACCTCGATACATAGAAGTTTCCTCTCGAAGCCTAAAACTTTCTCTTCTAACCCTTGGATGTCCTTCTGTAATTTTTGTTCAACTTGCTCTACTTCTTCATGTAAATTGATATACATTTCATTGAATTTCTCATCCATTTTGTTATTGATCTCGCCCACCGACTGCTTAATTTCTTTCATTTCTTGATTTGATCGATCAAGTTTCTGATTTAATTCATTACTGGACTTTTCAACTGACTTTTCTATTGACTGTTCCATTTTCAAATTGGACTGTTCCATTCTCATCATAACTGCCATTAACTGCGCCATATCGAAATTTCCAGAAGGTACCGATGCAACCTCCACTACCGCCTCTTTTCTTTCTCCATTCTCTTCGTCCCCTTCTGCGTGGTCGGAAAATGTCGATTCATCAAAATTATAACTAGCCGGATCATTACCCTCCAGCTCTAGTGCTTGAAGTAATCGTTGCCTCAATACATTTTTCTGGCCGACCGTTGACAAACCACGTCGCTCCAACTCTTCCTTTAAATCGGAAATCTTCAATTCGTCTAGAATCATCTTTTAATTCACAATCCCACCGCTGTCACCAATTGTTACGATTTTGCCTTGTCAAATTCAAGGTTCGATCACTGGATTGTGAATAAAACAAACGATGTAAATTCTAGAACACACTAAATTTATTTATTTCCGATTAAACACTAATTTAATTAATTCACTTATTTAACTTAATTATTTAACTTCACAATAATTATTTTCTACACTTTAACAACACTATATAACACTTTAATAACACTTTATTTTACTTTAACACTTTCCTTTTAATTACTATTAGCACTCTCACGGTTAAAACACAACTGATTTTCTCCCAAATGTTTGTCGCGTATTTATACCAAATATTCTAACCATTCTAGAAATCTCCAGAATATTCGATTAGTCTAGATAAGTCTAGACACCTCTATACTGTTCTACTTTATAACAATTTTACATTAACGATAGTGTCGCTATTCAAACTTAGATGTCGCCACGATCGTAACTATAGAATTTCTTGGGTCGATTGTTGATTCTATTTCGTTGCCCTATCTGATCCTCTCGGATAGTTAAAAAAACACATACACCGAAAATAATATTTGGAATTCATTTATTTCCCACAAAAAAATATGGTTGCTTTTAATTTATTTATAAACATATTTTTTTTTTATTTTAACACAACTAATTATTTATTAATTTTACTTATTTAATTTCACCACCATAAAATTTATTTCGATATTTAATTTATTAAATTTATTAATTCAAACTTTTATGTATCACCACGAAGTTGATTTTTATTTTATTTTGCACGAGCACGGAAAAACTTACTTGTTGTAAGAATGGCGGATTTTTTGTATATATTGTTTTAACGCGTGGTTTTGCTTGTATATTTGCTTGTTGTTTTTGTGTTGTAATGACGTCGCCTTCGTGTCCAAAATACATGTCGTATTTTGGAGAGGGAACAGATGCGCCGGCGACGGTCGACATTGCACTTATGTTAAGTGCAGTGGATTAATAGTCGAATTGGTAAGGCGACTTAATAATTGGATAATTGGTTCGGCTATTGGATGTGTGATGGGGTTAGTAAACTCTCAATTCAAATAAGTTGATTTATATTTGAATTTTACTAATTCGTTTTGTTTGTTGCAGAATCGAATATCGGTGAGTCGAATATTCGAGCTGCTACAGTACCCCCTCTCCAGATGAGAAACCATGGGTTTTGAGACGTTATACGTTGAACCGGACGGTTTTATATCGTTTGCTGGCTGATATCTGATCAGCCGTGTTGAGAATACCGTACGCCGGTTTCAATCTGTCGATGGAGATTGAGTGGTGTTTGTCTTTGATTGAGACAATGAACTGCTTGCGTAAGCGGCGTATAACTTTGTATGGCCCATCGTATGGAGATTGTAATCCAGTTCGAACCTTATCAACCCGGACAAAGACGTAATCGCAATTGTTGAGCGATTTAGGAACGAATATGTTGCTTTCATTCGTTGGTCTTGTTGCCGTGGGGATAAGATTTTGCATGGTGGTGCGGAGTTGGTCGATGACTGTGTCGGTTGTGGGTGGAGACGGTAGAGGATGTTCGACGAAGAACTCACCGGGTAGCTTGATGGTTTGACCGTAAACCATTTCAGCTGGTGAGCACTTCAGATCTTCTTTAACCGTTGCTCGAATACCAAGTAGAACGATTGGTACTTCGGAGCTCCAGTGAATAGTGTTGCCTCGGGCTTTGAGAGCAGCTTTGAGCTGGCGGTGGAAGCGTTCAACCATGCCATTGGCTTGTGGGTGGTAAGCCGTTGTACGTATACGATGCGAGCCGAGGAGTTTCGTTAACTCCGAGAAAAGCTTCGACTCGAATTGGGTTCCTTGATCAGTGGTGATGTCAAGTGGAACGCCAAATCGTGATACGTAGTTTTGTACGAATGTGGTGGCAATGGTTGCTGCAGACATGTCGCTCATGCAGTACGCTTCTGGCCATCGAGTGAAACGATCGACACAGGTGAGTAAATATGAGTATCCATTGGATGGAGGAAGTGGTCCTACGACATCCAAATGAATGTGCTCGAATCGACCAGGTGGAATTGCGAATTGTCCAATAGGCGATTTTGTGTGCCGCTGAACTTTCGATTTTTGGCAAGATAAGCATGCTTGTGCCCAATGGGTCACGTCTTTGTTGATGCTTGGCCAAAAGTATCGAGCAGTAATCAATTTACGAGTTGCGCGGACACCAGGATGTGAGATACCGTGTAGTGTGTCGAAGATGGTTCGACGTAGTTGCTCTGCGATGTACGGGCGATTTGCACCCGTAGATGTTTCGCAGTAGATTTCGAGGCCAGGTAGTGTGAAAAGCTCCAGTTTCAGTGATGAACTGGCGTGACAAGCAGAACCAGAAAGTAAATTCTGAAGTTCCAAGTCTGCTTTTTGCGCTTGTGCGATCTTATTGCAGTCGAAGTGAGTCTCGACTGTGGCCGTTTCGTTTGATGTTGTGCGCGAAAGTGTATCCGCGACAACGTTTTCGGTACCTTGAACATGCTGGATGTCCGTGGTAAATTGACTAATATAATCCAAGTGGCGTGCTTGCCTTGGATTGCGTTCAGTTTTAGACTGAATTGCTCGAGTGAGAGGCTTGTGGTCGGTGTAAATTGTGAAGTCCCGACCCTCGACAAAATATCTGAAGTGTTTGATTGCTAGATATATCGCGAGTAATTCCCGATCGAATGCAGAGTATTTCTTTTCGGCATCCGAGAGCTTCTTTGAGAAGAATCCCAGGGGCTCCCAACACTTGTCGTTGCACTGTTGCATGACTGCTCCGACAGCAGTGTTTGATGCATCAGTAGTTATGCTGAGCTTTGAGTCGCTCAGTGGATGAGACAAGAGTGTTGTGCGTGCCAATTCAGCCTTGAGTGACGTGAATGCGTGTTGACATTCGTCAGGCCAAGAGAAGTTCTTGGCGGTTTTGGGCTTACGTAGTAGTACTGCCAGGTGGCTGTGAATTGGGTTGAGTATTTCAGCGAGCTTTGGTATGAATCGGTGGTAGTAGTTGACCATGCCGATGAATCGCTGAATACTCTTGATTGATGTTGGAGCTGGGAATTCTTTAATGGCATTGATTCGGTCTTGTGACGGAAGGATGCCATTAGCGGTAATCTTGTGGCTGAGGAAATCAAGAGTGGATGCGCCGAAGACGCATTTTGAGCTCTTGATGTGAACATCAAACTCGACAAGCCGTTGGAAAAGTGTTTCCAGATGGAGTTTGTGTTGCTCCTCAGTTTGAGATGCTACAAGAATGTCGTCTATGTAGACGAAAACGAAGTCGAGATCTCGAACGACTTCGTTCATGAAGCGCTGAAACGTTTGTGCGGCATTGCGTAATCCAAATGGCATTCGGGTGTATTCGAAGAGGCCAAATGGTGTGGTGATTGCCGTTTTGAAAACGTCTTCAGGTGCCACGGGAATGTGGTGATAACCTCTGATGAGATCAAGTTTGGAGAAAACTTTGCAGCCATGCAAGTGCATGGTGAAGTTTTGAATGTGGGGTATCGGGTAGCGATCCGGTATCGTAACCGTGTTTAAACGCCGATAGTCCCCACATGGCCTCCAGTCTTGATCTTTCTTCTTGACCATGTGAAGTGGGCAAGAAACGGAAGATGTCGATGTTCGACAAATCCCTAATTCCACCATGTGCTGAAATTCTGCTTGTGCAGCTTTGTGACGCACCTGATCTAGTCTGCGTGGTCTCGACACGGGCAGATGGCCTTCTGTGACGATGTGATGTACCACGTTGTGTCGGACTGGCATTTTGTAGTTCGGCTCTGCTGTAAGTAGTGGGTACTTTTTGAGCAGAGTGCCGTAGCCGTTGTCGATGTTAAAATGGATCGGTGTTGGTGTGTTAACACGAACCATTGTGGCGTTTATTGACAGCTTTGTAGCTGGGTCAATCAGCCGTTTGTGTTTGACATCGACAAGAAGTCCGAATTTGCTTAGAAAATCGGCGCCAATGATCGGACGATTCACTGCAGCTAGTATGAAAGCGTGCGTGAAGGTTCGTTTGAGTCCGATATCCACGTTAAGCAATTTTGTGCCGTACGTGTGGATGATTGAACCATTGGCAGCCGATAAGACTAGATTTGAATTTCGATTTGATAATGTGTAATTCATTTTGAAATTCATGGCTGGAATAACCGAAAGGTCAGCGCCAGTGTCGACTAGGTAGGTGAGTTTGTTGTGTCTATCGTACACAAACAAACGTGACGTATAGGGTGTGTTTGTGGTCAGGGGAGGCATGTTGCTCTCAACCCGTGACTCTAATAGTTTTTTTGTTCGTCAATGTCCATTCTTACGGCGGCCGCGGACGTCGATGGTTGCGACGTGTTGAAGTTGCACGGTGGCGTGCATTTTCGCGCGGCTCTACCAAACTTTGCGTGAAACCAGCATTTACCATGTTGGTACGTGTTATTGCTGGGACTGCGGGTTCTATTGCGTGAGGGAGCTCGTCGCCCACGCGAACGGCTTCGACCTCAGAGAAGCCCGTCGAGTCTGGACTCGATTCTCGATAGTCTTGCTTCGAGTGTGTTTGGTGCTTGTGTTGAACGGGGAGTTCTGTCTCCACTGCGTTCACGTGATTGCCGGTATGGACTATTGACTTGGCTGACGCTTTGTTGGGTGGTGATGTTTATGACATCATACATTTTGTCGGCTATTCTGGCTAACGTTTGTGTCGTGGAGGATTCGGGCTGTGCCACCAGCGCTATGCGAATCAACTCCGGCATTTTGCGAATCCACAAAGATTTAATGATATTTTCATTAAAGTTGTATTTAGCCAGTGTTTGTATGTGTCTTAACGCGTCAGATGGTGTGCGGTCGCCTAATTGCTGGCCTGAAAGCAATAGTTCTAGTTGGCGTTCGCTCGATGGTGCTAGGCGTTCTAGCAGCGTCTCTTTCAGTTTATTGTATTGGTTGGTTGTCGGCGGATTGAGGAGGAAATCCGAGATCACATCGCACGTTTCTGGTTGCAAAGCTGATAATGTTTGCAGGTACTTTGTTTTATCAGCTGTTATGCCTTGCAGCCCGAATTGTATTTCGGCGAGCTGAAACCATGTGTTTGCTCTTTGTGGCCAGAAAGGTTGTATTGCGATTCGTTGATGTGATGCCGCGATCTCTATTTGTGGACTAGCGCCTTCAGGCGTGGTGTCCATGTCCTGTGATAGATGTTTTGCATCTTCTGTCATTTTGTTCTTTTGTTAACAACAAACCAATACAATAAAAAAAATACAACAATACAATACTGTGAGAAACCCCCGAATATGGAGTTCCTTTCGTCCTACCTTATATTGGGGGGGCTCGTTTAAAATTTTAAATCAGACAAAAAAAATTTTGAAAAAAAAAAGGAAAAAAAAAAGAAATGCAAGGAAAATGTTTGCGACGGATTGTGTGTTGTCACCGTTGTGCTTGCGGTTTTGAGAAAAACCTTTTATTATTCTTTTTTATATCCACAACGGTGATGGCGGGAGGGCGTGCAGCGAGAAACGACCAGGTATATTTGAAATATTTTAGATTGGGACGAATGGTGGTGAAAATATATATAAAAAAAAATTTTACATCTAAATTTGACTCTACGTTAATTTGGAAATAAAAAAAATTGATTCTACGTTAAGTTTAATGTATAAAAAAAATGATTGAATAAAAAAAAAAAAATAATAGTACAAGAAAAAAAAAATATTTTTGTAATAAAAAAAACTTAGTACCGGTTTGATTGTTTCTGCTGCTGCTCTGCTACGGTGAGGGTAGGTCGCTTCACCTTTTTTCTTTGTCCCTCGTTGCGTGATGGGTCGTCCCCTACCACTTTTTGGTTGTATTACTTCTTTTATTTATCTTCCTGCGAATCTGTCTTTTTGTTCGCCTTGCGTTATGGTACTATTGTACCGCTGTTTATGATACGGTAATGCCTCGTGTATTGTTATACCCCAAAAAAAAATTTTAAAATTGAATATGTAATTATTTTAAAATTGAATATGTAATTATATTGGGTACGTACCGTGTGCCTGGCACGGTATATACGTGCCAGACTTTCGCTTATAAATGCGCAATAGAAAATATATATATCATCTGGTTTGTTTGTATAGTTGACTCGCTGGTGTGTCCCGTTAAAAAAAAGGTGTGGCGATATGGCTGTGTGTTTACTGCTTTTTTTGATAATTCTGCGGTAAAAACCGCTGTCAAGGTCACCACTATAGAATTTCTTGGGTCGATTGTTGATTCTATTTCGTTGCCCTATCTGATCCTCTCAAATAGTTAAAAAAACACATACACCGAAAATAATATTTGGAATTCATTTATTTCCCACAAAAAAATATGGTTGCTTTTAATTTATTTATAAACATATTTTTTTTTTATTTTAACACAACTAATTATTTATTAATTTTATTTATTTAATTTCACCACCATAAAATTTATTTCGATATTTAATTTATTAAATTTATTAATTCAAACTTTTATGTATCACCACGAAGTTGATTTTTATTTTATTTTGCACGAGCACGGAAAAACTTACTTGTTGTAAGAATGGCGGATTTTTTGTATATATTGTTTTAACGCGTGGTTTTGCTTGTATATTTGCTTGTTGTTTTTGTGTTGTAATGACGTCGCCTTCGTGTCCAAAATACATGTCGTATTTTGGAGAGGGAACAGATGCGCCGGCGACGGTCGACATTGCACTTATGTTAAGTGCAGTGGATTAATAGTCGAATTGATAAGGCGACTTAATAATTGGATAATTGGTTCGGCTATTGGATGTGTGATGGGGTTAGTAAACTCTCAATTCAAATAAGTTGATTTATATTTGAATTTTACTAATTCGTTTTGTTTGTGGCAGAATCGAATATCGGTGAGTCGAATATTCGAGCTGCTACATAACAATACGTATAGAGAATTAAATCCTAAGAAAATTGTTCCACAAAACTTTAAAGTTCGTTACCATTACTCCGTTAAAACGGATTAAATCCAAAATAGAGTATTATACAATTTAGTTCTTTTTCTAAAAAATTTGGACGTATAATAGCTCTTTCTTTTCACTTTACTACTCAGAATTAAATTTTCTTTATCGTGGAAATCAGGAAGGGCACTTACATGTCTCGTAAATCTAAATTGCACGAACATGTTTCCCAAGAATACCACCACAGTATCTTTTGCTTGTCGTAGGAGGCGACTAAACGGTTGGATCGCTAGGCTGACTACCCGCATCCGTAAAAAAAATAAACTGTTTATAAAGTCAACAAACCCGGATACGAGATTTAGGATCAGCACGTGCAATCACTAAGGAAACCAGGAGCGTTAGAGGGCCTAATCACGTGTATGAAAGAGTATCGGTTGGAACTCGTTGCTCTTCAAGAAACAGTATCGACCATGTGACCCAGGGCTATACGTTGCACTACAGTGGAGATGACCTCGGAAATCTTAGAGCTGGATTTCTTCTTGGGTCGCAGGTAAAAAAGGCTGTTTGAATTTCCAAGCAGTCAATAACCGATTGTGTAAGCTTCGCCTGCGCATGAAGTTAGCCAACCTGTCGATAATTTGTGTACATGCGCCCATAGAAGTCAGCCAGCCCCAAGATAAAGACTCATTTATCAGTGACTTGAACGATCTGATGGAATCTATACCCGAACACGATGTTAGAATGGTAATTGGGGACTTTAATGCTAGAGCTGGCAGAAATCAGGCCGACTTGTGTAACATCGGTCCGTACTCCCGACACGAAACTGCGACCGATAATGGTGAGAGAATGATGTACTTTGCAATTGCTCATGATCTTAAAGTAGCAAGCATGAACTCTGTCTGGAAGGTACTGAAAACTTCGGTTGTCAGTGCTGCTCAACAGACTTTAGGTATAGTGAAAGTCAGACCCAAGAATGATTGGTTTGATGACGAGTGTCGTCTTGCAGTTGAGCAACAAAATATAGCCCATAGTGAAATGCAACTACGTCTCACAATCGCGAGGAAAAACAAGGCTGCTCTTGCAAGAAGGGCAGCTAAGCGGATTTGTAGACGGAAGAAGCGAGAATGGTGGAAGGCCGAGATTCTGAAAGTACAACAACTCAGCAATGAGCGCAGTTCGCGGAATTTCATTAAAGGAATTACTGGACTGCACCATACTTTCAGGCCTACGCCAACCGCCATTCGGGACCGGGATGGAAACCTCTGTGTCAACATCGACCCAGTACTTGACGCATGGAGTGGACACTATACTGAGTTGCTTGATGTTCATCATGCGTCACAGACTGTTGTTGAGCCCCCTCTAAGACAAACTGCGGAGATTTGTACTGAGGAGCCAACCCATGAGGAATTCACTAAGGCCATGCAGAGATTGAAACGAAACCGATCACCTGGAGTGGACTGCATTAATTCCGAGCTCTTGATATTCGCAGGGGATACTTTGTGGAACTGTCTCTTCGACCATATACGATTAGTATGGCGAACCGAAGTTATGCCTGACGAATGAGAAGTGGCCGCGATATGCCCCATCTTCAAGAAGGGAGACCGCTTGAAGTGTGAGAAGTATCGCGGTATGATTGCAAGCAGCATACAAGTTTCTGTCATACATTATATTGGATAGAATCACTATTCTAGCGGAGGGCTTGGTTGGTGATTATCAAGGAGGATTTCGTCCGAATCAATCAGTCGCTGATCGATCAGTCACTGGATTTCTGGCAGGCCTATGACTCAATCAATCGAGAGAGTTTGTGATCTGCCCTGGAGTACCTAGGAATGCCAACAAAATTGGTACCACTGCGTAGGATGACAGTGACGCAGTCCCAATACTGTGTTAAAGTTGAGAACAGGCTAACTCGGGTGTTCGGCAGGGAGATGCTCTGTCCCCGATACTCTTTAATCTCATGTTGGAGTACATCTTTCGTAAAACTGAAACACCGCAGCGTAACATCTTATATAGCCAGTCCAATCAGGTGCTTGCATATGCAGATGACATATGCGTGATTGGACTGAATAGCAACGGAGTGAAAGAAATACTTGATCCGCTTGTAGAGTTTTCAGCTTCAGTTGTACTTCAGATCAATGAGTCCAAAACGAAATACCGGGTTTAGGGACAATGACACACCAGATTTTAGTAGTGGCCACCACACGTTTGAGGGAGTGAGGAGTTTGAAATATGTGTAGGTGAGGATATTAAAGTGCGGCTGGCAACTGGCAGTCGTTCTTTGTATCCTCTAAGCCCACTGCTAAAATCTGAACACTTTTCAAGTGCCGTGAAGCTGAAGCTTTACAAAGCGTTGATCAGGCCCGTTGTATGGATGTGAAAGTTGGGCGCTGACGGATGAGTACGAGAGATGGCTCCTTACATTTGAGAGAAGAATCATGCGTGTGATTTACGGCCCAAAACGCGAAATAGATGGTACATACCGAGCTCTGTACAATTTCGAGATCAGAGATCTGATAAAGATCCCCGATATTGTGCATGAAGTAAGATCTCAGCTAGTACGCTGGCTTGGTCACGTTCTGCGTGCTGATCCGGAACGAATTGTGCAGCGATCTATGAAAGGAGAGCCACCATATGGTAGGCGCAGAGGTCGTTGCAGGCGCCGATGGCTCCACGATGTAGAGAACGACTTGTCCTCTTCAGATTGTCTTATAGGCAGTATGAAGACGGATTTGTAGACGGAAGAAGCGAGAATGGTGGAAGGCCGAGATTCTGAAAGTACAACAACTCAGCAATGAGCGCAGTTCGCGGAATTTCATTAAAGGAATTACTGGACTGCACCATACTTTCAGGCCTACGCCAACCGCCATTCGGGACCGGGATGGAAACCTCTGTGTCAACATCGACCCAGTACTTGACACATGGAGTGGACACTATACTGAGTTGCTTGATGTTCATCATGCGTCACAGACTGTTGTTGAGCCCCCTCTAAGACAAACTGCGGAGATTTGTACTGAGGAGCCAACCCATGAGGAATTCACTAAGGCCATGCAGAGATTGAAACGAAACCGATCACCTGGAGTGGACTGCATTAATTCCGAGCTCTTGATATTCGCAGGGGATACTTTGTGGAACTGTCTCTTCGACCATATACGATTAGTATGGCGAACCGAAGTTATGCCTGACGAATGAGAAGTGGCCGCGATATGCCCCATCTTCAAGAAGGGAGACCGCTTGAAGTGTGAGAAGTATCGCGGTATGATTGCAAGCAGCATACAAGTTTCTGTCATACATTATATTGGATAGAATCACTATTCTAGCGGAGGGCTTGGTTGGTGATTATCAAGGAGGATTTCGTCCGAATCAATCAGTCGCTGATCGATCAGTCACTGGATTTCTGGCAGGCCTATGACTCAATCAATCGAGAGAGTTTGTGATCTGCCCTGGAGTACCTAGGAATGCCAACAAAATTGGTACCACTGCGTAGGATGACAGTGACGCAGTCCCAATACTGTGTTAAAGTTGAGAACAGGCTAACTCGGGTGTTCGGCAGGGAGATGCTCTGTCCCCGATACTCTTTAATCTCATGTTGGAGTACATCTTTCGTAAGACTGAAACACCTCAGCGCAATATCTTATATCGCCAGTCCAATCAGGTGCTTGCATATGCAGATGACGAATGCGCAATTGAACTGAATAGCAACGGAGTGAAAGAAATAATTGATCCGCTTGTAGAGTTCTCAGCTTCAGTTGTACTTCAGATCAATGAGTCCAAAACGAAATACCGGGTTTAGGGACAATGACACACCAGATTTTAGTAGTGGCCACCACACGTTTGAGGGAGTGAGGAGTTTGAAATATGTGTAGGTGAGGATATTAAAGTGCGGCTGGCAACTGGCAGTCGTTCTTTGTATCCTCTAAGCCCACTGCTAAAATCTGAACACTTTCCAAGTGCCGTGAAGCTGAAGCTTTACAAAGCGTTGATCAGGCCCGTTGTATGGATGTGAAAGTTGGGCGCTGACGGATGAGTACGAGAGATGGCTCCTTACATTTGAGAGAAGAATCATGCGTGTGATTTACGGCCCAAAACGCGAAATAGATGGTACATACCGAGCTCTGTACAATTTCGAGATCAGAGATCTGATAAAGATCCCCGATATTGTGCATGAAGTAAGATCTCAGCTAGTACGCTGGCTTGGTCACGTTCTGCGTGCTGATCCGGAACGAATTGTGCAGCGATCTATGAAAGGAGAGCCACCATATGGTAGGCGCAGAGGTCGTTGCAGGCGCCGATGGCTCCACGATGTAGAGAACGACTTGTCCTCTTCAGATTGTCTTATAGGCAGTATGAAGACCATGCTCAGGATCGAAACCGTTGGAACCTAATAATTGACTCAGTAAGGAGCCAGTAATGGCTTTTAAAACTGTTCATTATTATATTATTTTATATTTTTGTTTGTATAGTAGACCATTTAATATTCTTACATATAGCAAAAAATCAGATCCTCCTTATTTTGTGTGTTCTGTGGAAAAGTGTAAGGATGATATAATTTTTATATTTTTGTCTTAATTGGCTCAAAACGAGCCATCTATCATAACTATCCGATAATTACTTTTTATTTGACTGCCAAAGATACATTACTATGTACGCGCCATATTTGTATGGGTTATATGTATGTATATATATTTATAATATAAAATTACAGCTCTTGGGCTTCGAACACAACCACAGAAAATTGTCTTCCATAAAATGTTTCTTTAGTCAAGTACTAAACAATAAAAAATGATTTCCGGCTCCATATATTCAATTTGTTGATTTGTTGACGTATTGTTGTATTTATATATATACAAATATACTGAATATATATATATATATATATATATATATATATATATATATATATATATATATATATATATATATATATACATATATATATATATATATATATATATATATATATATATATATATATATATTATATATATATATATATATATATATATATATATATATATATATATATATATATATATATATATATATATATATATATATATATATATATATATACCCAAGTAGCAATATGAAACTGAAGTTTCAAAAATACCAAATTAAAAGTTTTATATAAGTTTATTTGTAACTGGTTACTTTAATACTGTTCTAGAATGGTTTTAAGTTCGTATATTTGAAGCGTTTCTGAGAGGATTTAAATAAACTATATCACAACTATTAAGTTTTCCTGAATCGGTTCCACATGAGTTTTCCTACAACTTATCAGAACAGATTTATTGAAGCTTTTTAGTTTTTATGAAACGGCGTTGAAAGATGTTTTATGGAACCATGTACACATATTATTTATTGCAATCCTGACAAAAACGATATGTTGTTATAGTTCATTAGTTTTCTTCTGATTAAATATATATCACTATATTATATTCCTTTATATCTTTTTTATTTAAGATCGTATGAAAAATTATATTCCCCGCAACTATTGTGGGAATTATTTTAGTGTAACATTTAAAAATACTATTTTTTTTATAGACTTAAATATAATATTTTACTTTTGACATCTATTCAAAATTGGTTAAAAGTGACAAACTGTTCATACTTTTCATAAATTTTGGATATATCTGATCATCATAGAAAATCTTATCTTCGTATGTAACACCATATGTGTAATTCAAAATATATATGTAGATACATGAATGTAGCAAACCACTAGTAAGTATTTATTTTAATGTTTCCTTACATATACGAACAATATCGCTTGTTTCTTAAATCGAGTCAGCGAGAGCATTTAACCAAAGATAGCCAATGTATAATCAAATATTATCAAAAGTTTCAATTACAGAGAATAGATCTAACGTTTTTCCCGATTAAAGCAAACAAATAGACATAAAAATGTAATTAGCTTCCTTGTGCTATAAAATGTGCTAAAATTTGTGTGTGGAATTTTATTTTTAAACATAGAAGAACATTAGGTCTATGCTATCCAATCAAAATATTTAGCAATATTTGGCTTAAAACCAGCCAAACTTCATTAAATCCTAACGCGAACTCGGACAACTTAAAAAAACATGACTACTTTAGTATCTATACAACATATCTGTGGACACAAATTAAAAGAGCATACGTTAATTATACTCTATCACGTAGTATATTATTACAAATTCGAATTCTTGACATCCATTTTTACATCATATCAATTTTTTGTTCTATTCCGTCAATTGCATCTTATCTACGAATCTTAAAAACTAGTAAATTTTTCGTTAATCCTTAATTTTAAAATAAATTTTTTGAAAAATTTGAATTTTATACTTTTTGGTTTGTGTCTACAGATATGTACATATTTTACATTATGTCTAAGGATAGAAAAGTACGAAAACATAATTTTGAACGTGCGTTTTCCATTTGAATACCATGAAATGTGATTGCTGAACGCAATGCAAATCTTGTGACAAATATTAAATTGTAGTGTTGAAATATTGAATTTTAATTAGTAGATCAGTTAAGTTCTTTCGAGTAACATTTGTTAACATATAATATCGAACTGCAATTAATTTGATTTTAATATATGTGTATACATACATAAGTTTCTAAATACATATATAGTATATTTTAATTTTGTGGTCCTAGTATATTTTAAAAGTTATAAAATAAGTTTAGAAAGTGATTCGTGAAAGTTTTCGTGTAAAAAAAGTAGTTTTCTGCACCTCGTGGTTTATAGATTGTTTAACCTAACATTGATGGTGTCAGTGAAGCTTTGCTCGAAAATTTGTTTTGTGGAAATTTTGTGTTGTGCAAAAAAGTGTAACTTATTGTGTTTACTTAAAAATGTGTCGAAAAATTTGAAGAAAATGTGATGAACATATTAGATGATAGCCTAACAGTACTTTATAACGTAAAATATCAGATGCTTGTAAGTGTGTATGTGTTTTTTGTTAGCCCGTGTGGGTAAATGTTTGCGTATGTAGGCTTGTGCTGTAGAAAGTTTTTGTGCAAAAAACAATAGTTTGGTGTACCGCGTGGTTTAATGGCTATATAACCTAACATTAATCGTGTCAGTGAAGGTCTGCTCGAAAATGTATTTTGTAAAAACTGTGTGTTGTGCAAAAAAGTTTATTGTGTTTGCCTGATTGAAAAAAGAATTTGATGAGTTCCCTTCGTGTATTAGTTGATAATCTAACAGTAATTTTTAACGTAAAAGATCACATGTTTGTAAGTGTGTATGTGTGGTTTTTTGGTGAGTTGGAACGTTTGTGTGGGTGGGTGGTGTATAAGTTTACATGTGTAGGCATGTGTGGTATCAAGTTTTCGTGCAAAAGAAAAGTAGTTTGGTACATCGCATGGTTTAAAGGATATATAACCTAACATTGATCTTGTCAGTGAAGGTTTGCTAATTTATTTTGTGAACAATTTGTGTTGTGCAAAAAAGCCAATTGTGCTTGCTTGATTGAAAAAATAATTTGATCAGTCCCCTTCGTTTATTAGTTGATAATCTAACAATAATTTTTAAGGTAAAAGATCACATGTTTGTAAGTGTGGTTTTTGGTGAGTTGTAATGTTTGTGTGGGTGGGTGGTGTATAAGTTTACATGTGTAGGTTGTTTAACTTAACATTGATCGTGTCAGTGAAGGTTTGCTCGAAAATTTATTTTGTGAAAACTTTGGAATTAGAAAAAAGTGTATTGTGCTTGCCTGATTGAAAAAATAATTGACAAGCCTCTCCGATCTTCGTTACTTGATATTCACAAAGCTGATTTAATATTTGATTCTAGTTCTCTTTTTTGGCCAGTTGAAAAAGTAAAATGTAAAATGTAAATTATTTTCTGATCCATTGTAATAATATTTAAAGTTAAATTGCTTTATTCAATAAAAAATATTATAAAAATGTATTGTGTCGTCGAAACAATTGAAGATGAAGAAAAAAATTGTATGGCTGTACCTAAATGTTGGGTCGTGAACGAGCAGCTATATTATCCTGTACAAACTCGAGAGGTATCAAACGCTCGGAAGAAATATATAGCACCGCAATTGGATTGGCTAATAATACCTTGTAAAATTTTACACGACAATATTGGTAAGTTTAATAATTTAAAATAATAAGTAGAAATATTTATTACATCAGTTAAACTATTGGTACTATTTTCAGATTCACTTAAAAATGCATTAGCGCAAGAACGAGAATCAAGTATGGATCAGAAAAAGAACAGAAAAAATTACCTAATTTTAATGAACAGTTTATTCAGGCCGAAGCTTAAAGGAACAAATCACCACAACAAAAAGCAATTGTTGAATATCTTGCTTCATTAGACGGTAATAAAATCAATATTAATGGTTGTAAGGATTGAACAAACTATGGTAGAGTTTGTATTGGTTTTAATATACATGGTCCATCAATTAACCAAGTCATACAAAACACATAACTGGAATCGGAATATTGATCGGAATCAGCAGCAACTCATCTCTCTCACAGTAATATTTCATCTTCATCATCTACGTATTCATCTTATATTCAAGGTATAGTGCATTTGATTTTTAAAGTAGTAACATTTTAATAATAACACTGAATTGTAAAATAGATAAGTTAATATCACTAAGCTTGATATAAGAGTAGAAATTTTGAGACATAAAAACGTCATTAGAAATCTAACGCAATCCCCTATACAGCACCTGTCGCTATTATACAAAAAGATCTATTACATAAGCTTGCAATGATTTTTATTATAAAAAGGAGAAAAGATCACGTACAAATTTCTAATGACATTTTGTTGTACAAAATTCACTACAATTGCAAAATTATTTGGACTACAACCTCGTAGTAATAATTATTTTAAATAATTTCAGGTAACTCATTCGATACAACCCTCATTCAGTACAACAACGTGAAACAGAAAGCGTGAGATTCGTTGAATTCAAGAGTAACCCCAATCGTAACTTTTCATCTCGGAATGATTGTTTTAATGAATCAGCACAAAATACAGGTAGAGCATAGTTTTTGAATTGTTACGTTTTATTAATTGTAAATCTTTCGTTTTTCTCAGCTTATGAGTATCTAAGCAACCAGAAGATTACCACAAAATCAGTATCTAAACAACAAGAAGCTTACCACATGATAAACAGCCTGATATAGCATTACCAATAAGTACTGTAGAAAAATTGGTGAATTGTTGTGAGTTGTGAATTTACTTGAAAGTTACAACTTTTTGCTTTTTACAACTTGAAAGTTGTGAATTTATTTTAAAATCCAATCTCGAATTTAAAAATCAAATGGTAAGTAAAATTTTTGATAAAGAAACAGTTACAGTTACTGTAACTGTTTCTTACAGTTACAGTTTACTTACAGTTACAGTTTCTTCGATTTTTAACGAATAATTATTTGTTATTAATACAATAGATTGCGTGAATGTCAACGTTCGGGGGATCAAAAGAGAATGGATGTACTCGTCTTATTTTGAAGCAATTAAATAACTATAAATTATGAGCAAGTCATACCAGGAAAATCAGTCGGAATCAGCAGCAACGAAGAATCAAATCGGCTAACCCGAGAATAAACAGAGCCATAGGAAATTTTATTAGAGAAAAATTAAGTTAAAAATAAATTCTAAATGAAAATTCTAAATAGTTTTGATGAATAACGTTTAATTAATTAACTGTAAAATGAAGTTTATTATAAATATATTAAAATTAACTACATATATTTTCAAACCATATAACTTATGCATTTATATTATTTAAAATATTTTGAGGTTCAGCTTCAAAACGATAACCTGAACGAACCTTAAAACCTCAATTTAACATTGTGGAATCCCCGAAACTTATTACGCATAATTAATTTGGTATTTAAAACCTGGTAAAAATAGGTTTACAAAACGTTTCAACAATATTTTTTGGTTTTTTAAAACCAGTTCTGGTACGTTTTCAAAACGATTTAAAAAAATTTAGCTCCGCTAAAACTGAATAAGACACGCCTTTGCACCGTTTCTAAAAAACTTCAGTTTCGTGGAAACTGATGAAAATAGATTTTAGGAAAGAATCAAAAAAACCATCGAATATTTTCAATCGTTTAAAAATGGTTTTCAAACCGTTACAAAAAAACATTTCGGGTTTTCCAAAATTGATTAAAATAGGTTATAAAACAGTTTCAAAAAATCTTAAAAGTTTCCAAAAAACGATCAAACAAGGTTACCAGTATGGTTCTGTGCAGTATCTACTTGGTATCTGAAACAAAATTTGAAACTCTTTGGTGTTGATACCAAAGATTTAAACTATTTTTGAATCAGTTTTGATACTAAAAATTGCTACTTGGGTATATATGTATATATATATATATATATATATATATATATATATATATATATATATATATATATGTATATATATATATATATATATATATATATATATATATATATATATATATATATATATATATATATATATATATATATATATATATATATATATATATATATATATATATATATATATATATATATATATATATATATATATTATATATCTACAGTATCTACTTGGTATCTGAAACAAAATTTGAAACTCTTTGGTGTTGATACCAAAGATTTAAACTATTTTTGAATCAGTTTTGATACTAAAAATTGCTACTTGGGTATATATGTATATATATATATATATATATATATATATATATATATATATATATATATATATATATATATATATATATATATATATATATATATATATATATATATATATATATATATATATATATATATATATATATATATATATATATATATATGCTATTGAAAATACAAAAACATCAAATCTAAGAAAAAAACTATAATTTAAAGCATTTTGGATGTCCCGTTTTTATACCTTAAAACAGTAACTGTTTGAGTGAAAATAACAACAACACGGAAATATTGAAGAAAAATACTTTAAAAGGTTGAAAGAGATGAATTATGCTTTGCTCAACAGATTGTTGTAATTTTACTTAACAAGATAATAGTTTTGAATTTTTATCAAATATACTTGATAGGTACAAATAATATTTGCTCAGCCATGAGTTTATTCAATTATAACGGCGGTAAGTAGCGGATGTTTAAACTCCTTGAGACCTGTAAAATCTGATGTTGAAATAAATTAGATAAAACCAAATTATACGTGGGTAGGTTATATTTATGCATACTAGCTGCTTCTTGAGGCAGTTAAAAAGTTGCATGAGTTATTCCATTATTGAGATCGACTTTGTATAATCTGGACGCCATAAAAAATATCTCTAGGACGTGTCCATGAAAGTGGTTCGATCTTTAGTTAGTTAGTGCCAATACTGCGGTTTCTCATTTCATACAAGAGGCTTTCGAGAAAGATTCTGGCTGTCGTTAATGAATAATATTATTTGAAACACGTGTCTTTCACCTCGGGATGACCTAAACAGTTCGATTGAGGAGTGCGGCAAATAGTACAATGATTCGATTGATGAGCGCTCGGTTGTGTCGTAAATCGCCGATTATCCTGTCCAGAGCATACACAGACACTTGTAAACTCTTGGAAAATAAGCAGATAAATTTTCTGAATAGAAATACATAGAATAGATACTTACTCATATATAGAAGATAGATTTAGATAGAAAATATACATTTATGTATTACTTTTGGTACCGACTTAGTGCCAAATACTATAACGAAACTCTTAAAATGGTAATATTAAAATTAATAGAATGTTACTAAAATTTTCATAATCCTTATGTTTCGTTTTTTATTTCATTTCAGTAATAAATTCATGGCGATCGTTTTTTTTTAAATGTTAAATAAAATTTTTCTGTTTGATGTTCAAAATAATATTATTTTTTTGTAGTTAGTATAACCTAAAACAAAAAAGACAGTTTTCTTTTACATTTTTGTTTATGTATGTAAAGATACTAAGCTTAAAACATTGGGTGATAACTACTATTAGGTATTTGGGATATCTTGTTAAGAGATAACCCACATTATAAATTCTAAAAAATGGTTACTTTGAACTTATGTTTGCTATTCTTGATTCTCCGATCGTATCATTAAAGCAATTAATTTCAAATATTTAAATAATAAATAAATATTAGAATGAATTAGATTTTTAAGACTTGAGAATTAAAGCTTTAGATTTACATTTGAGCCAAACTCGTATTTTCTTGATATTATTTTTTTTTTAGAAAAATGGCTTCATCTAGCTATTAATTTGCAAAACGAAAAACCAATTAATAATTGATTTGCAAAATAGTAAAATTGATATGAAAAGGTTAAATTTATAGTGCAAAATCAGTAGAAGATTTCCAATGTATTTTGTTTTGAAATAGTAAATGAGATAAGAATTTACAAAATTATAAAAAGTATTGTTATAGTATGCATTAAAAAAGTAAAATTTCAGCGGGTTTTAGAAAAATAAAGTAGACAAAAACGAAAATTAGATAAACAAATCATAAGAAATGTCAATATAAGCATAATTTCCCATAATATTTAATACATTAGCACTGTGTAGATGATAATAAAGAAGATAATAAAATAGTAAAGAAAAACAAAACTTCTAATAACTGCTATATTATTATTGTTCATTCATATTCTTTTACTATGTGAATAGACTCTAGAGTTTATTTTCGAATTGTACATACTCGTACATACATATACTTTTTTTTGTAACTTCAGAGCTTTTTTCATTTTTTATCTCAAAAGAATAAAAAAAAATTGTTAATTATTTCCTTGAGGAAAATAAATTGGTTTTTTAGTTTATTCTGTGTATCTCATATTTGTTTGTACATAGTTGTTATTGTTGCCTTTTACTGAACTTTTTGCAAATATTTATGTTGATTAATGAGAATCTTGATATGTTATGATTATTAATAGACCAGAAAATGGTTTCATTTTAAGAATTTTGATTTGATGCTAAAGAAACATTGATATGTTATGATTATTAATAGACCAGAAAATGGTTTCATTTTAAGAATTTGTATTGTTTAATATTTATAAGCATGTATTATAGATTTTTATACAAGATGTGGGTGATAATGATAAAATTGATTTTTATATATATTTATACACGCTTATATGTATATCTATACATTTGAAAACTTACACCAAGAATAACTAGGGAAACTATACAGCTGCTGAACAAATATTTTGGATACATACTTCCAGGAGATTTCTGATTCAACCATGATGTAGCTTCAAAGAATGTATAGTGAACTAGGAGTGAGCATTCATAATTATATCGTTATATAGCAGAGATAAGAAGTCTAATATATTTTCAGTTTCCAACATGCTAGATGCCAAATGTGCTTTTATGAAATTTTCATAAAATTATACAATATGTATATAATGTAACTAATTTCTAAAAATAAGTTTACTAGTATTTTGCAAATTACGAAAAGATGTTTCAGCTTTCAAGCAAAATGGAATCTGCTTAAAAAAATAAGTGTTGGAATTTGAAAAAAAAATTAACCTTACAAAACGTCTCTCAATTATATATGTATAAATGCGCCATTTGATGTCTAGTTTTCGAGTTATTCTTGGATGGTATGTTTTTAAATGAACACAGTATTTATATATTTATGTGTACATTACATGTATACATATAGTAGTTACGTTTCTAGTGTAAGGTATGTAGCATAATTTACATCTATTAAAAAATTACAGCTAATTTTTTAAAATTAGGAAAATGTTGAAATGTCCAGAATATTAATTTTACAAGCAGCACAAAAATATGGGGCAAACAAGAAAACCTTTTGTATATTTCTACATTTTGATTTAAATAACACAAAATATTTAAAATATCTTAAAACTCTTATTATTACAGAGCTTTTTGAACAGGTGTTTCTTTACTTTAGAAAAAATAAATGTAAATTACACACAAAAATATGTACGAATGTATAAAAACGTTGTGTGTTTATTTATATATTGTTTATAGAACCAATAAAAAAGCTGTAATCAGCTTCACCCGCACGTCTTACTGTGATGCTTAAAATGAATTTATGCAAATTAAATTATTGTTGTTTTTGTTTTATTTTTCTGTTGGAAATAAATTAACACATAATGTTTAAAAGTGGAAAAATATGTCATTTATGTTAATATTAGTTAAACTTTTTTTCCTTAAAATTATGAAACATTTGCATAAAATAATGAATTTTACATATCAGCTGTGACAAAGTGACATAACTTGTATGTAATATGTATAGTTCCATACCAAGTGTACGATTCATGTGATTATTAATCCGACATGTAGATATGAACGAAATGTAAATGTGCTTGTTCACACGAGTATGCAGAACAACACATCACAACAACATTTCACGTCCACACGAGTACATATGTATCAACATGTTGTCACTTAATCTATGTGTAAATAAAATTTCATTTCATATTGACTAGAGAAGTATGTATACAAGAAACGTAAAGAATAGAGAAATCATTTTATTGATTTTTTGTTTGTGTTCGTGCGTAACAACTCATGCATCACATAAATTTATTGTTGAAAACGTTGCAATACAAATATTCCCATTCTGACATAGTTTATTGATAACGAGGTAAGAAACGAGGAAGATAAATCATGTAATGCATACGTTAAAGTAAAAATATTGAAAACATTTCCATTTCTTAAAGGAAATATTTTTTACCTAAAAATCCGGCACCTATAAATTATAACTGTGCTTGTTCTTTTAATTAAATGTATATTTCATTATTTTATAATCGTTTATTTTGTTAGAGAGTCAGCTACAGTAACTGTACATGTAATTGAGGTACATACTCGTACATTCTCGATCGGGTAAAGCGAGTAAACCATTTATATTTGCAATATAAAATTACATTTTTTATTGAATTTGCATATAAATTGTTAAATATGTAAGTATATACCGGGTGTTTATTTTAACTTGATACATTAAAATATCTCGAAAAATACGTGTTACGCTTAATACAAATATATACGAAAAATTTATTAAGTTCATAATAATAATATATATATATATATATATATATATATATATATATATATATATATATATATATATATATATATATATATATATATATATATATATATATATATATATATATATATATATATATATATATATATATATATATATATATATATATATATATATATATATATATATATATATATATATATATATATATATATACATATATCAAAATGCAAAATGGCCATGTTATCTATTAAGTCACGTAGGTCGTGAAATTGCGCATATATTTAATATTCAATTGTTCTTTTTAATTATTCAAAACTAATTTGAATGTCTTCAAGAGTTTTAACAATAAATCAACCTAAGTGAATTTTCTATTTTCCCCAGACAATGAAAATTATTCATTATAACTTAATAATTATTTAATCATTAAAAATGGCCAAATTTTGTAAACGAAGTTCAACATAAACATAATTGTTATTATCACATAATTTATTAAATAATTACGGACCTTTACCCTTTATAACAATACATTTATTAAATATAAAAACATTAGCACACCAAAAATTTATCATTCTGTTTCCATCCGCTACTTTCTTTAAGATGCTAAAAATAAAAGCTTATTCATATAATAATAATATAAGTTTCATTTAAACCCTTTATTTATTTAAAACTTTTTGTTATTAAAATTTCATCAGTGAAAGACCACATATGTATGAAGATACTCGTACATCACTCAAAAAATTTAAAAAGTCTGACTTAGGCGTGAAGACATTTGAAAATCTCTCCTAACATTAAAAAAACGTATCGTCTTTTTGTTATTATACTCTTATTTTTCTTATAATACAATAGACCGAATTGAATAAAATGTTTAAATGAAATTTTATGTAACTTTAAAATATAATTTATGAAATTTAATGATACTGCAATAAGCAATGAGGATAATTGTGTCGTTGAGATAATTGATGATTACATGTTTATCTATGTAGATTGTATATGTACATATGTTATACAACATTTTAATCAAAAAAATAATTGTAAAACTATAAATCCTATGGAATAGTTTTAGGCTTATTGCATTGTGTTAAGTTTTTCACCGATTTTAATTGATCTTTGAATTCATGAATCTAATAATCTGATTTGTAAGCTAAACCTTATCTTTTTTTTTGGCTGGAAGTCCTGGGTTTGATTTTAATTATGACATCTATATATTTGAATCGTCATCTGCCAACATTTTCACTTCTATATATTGACGACAAAGCATAGATGTAGCTTATGGTTCTTGCAAAGCAATTATATTTTACTATTTATGAGCCGATCAGAACTGATTATTTTATGTGTTAGTAGTGGCATGTTACTGTGGATAATTTAATGATCCATATATTGAAACATCACCGATTTAATGGAATTTAGAAATGGTGTGAATGTTTATTTACAAATGGTGTGAATGTTTATTTTTGATAAATAGACAATACTACAAGTTTCGGTTTTGTTAAGGTTCAAAAAATATCTTAATACAAGAATGAAATGAGCATGTTTCAATAATATAATATAGTTAAACGAATTTTGATGCCAAGCAATAATCATCCAATAAATTGGTGCACAGATTGTTTTCCTAAAATAATTTTAATAAAGAAAAATTTTCATAAGCCATCTTCAAAACATAAAAATACATATGACACATGCAGGTACATGGTTTTGAAAATATTTTTCACAAATTTATAACTTTGGGTTGTTTTCTTTATATAAAGTAGGATTATTTAGGTATATGTGTGAGCTGGTGGAATAAAATCGTTAAAAAAAAAAATTGTATTGAAAATGTGATGAGATTTTTCAAAGTAATGTTGACATTTTTTTGTATAATTTATTTAATTTTTCAAATTTAATAATCTTCAAAATAATACTAAAAGAAAAATTTTGTACTAGGATATTTATAATTTATTAATTCACAATTTAATCAGCTGTGAACATGCGCATCTATATTAATCGACAGCAAAGTTTAACAGACTGGGGTTTGAAATTTACCAAGGTTGCACAAATCTGAGATAAATCGATTTATAACACATATTTTACAACTACCTTTATAGTATGAGGATATAGTAAACAAATGTTTGCTTTAAATAGCAAATTCTATATAAAAAAGATCATAAATATTGAACTACATTACATAATACTATATATACATATAGTATACATCTATATACTCGTATATATACTATGTATAGTTATATTGTTAGGTTAAAAAAGTTTTCTGTTTTCATTTCTCTGTTTTGAAATTTATTTGATTTTTATTTGTATAACTTTCTTTAAGATTTAGATGAGATTGTGTATGTGTACTATGGATCAGTTACAATTTTATTTAGTAGAAAAACTTAATTTAAAATTAAAACTTCATATAATAAATATAATATTTGAAATAACACTGAGACTTGTAAGCTTTTTGTATAAAAGCAAGGTAGTTGGATTGATGTCACCCCATTAGAATCTATTGCAATAAATATCACGAAATACCTATGTTCCGTTAAATACTGTTTTTTTGGGTACATTTTTGGAAGCATATTGTAATGTAATTATACATATTGTGTTTAGAGGTAGAAGGAACGGCAACAACTTTTTTTATTGAATTTTGAATTAACATAAATTATGTACAATTTGATTAAATTATTGGAGAAGATAATTTATTTATAAATTTGGTAAAGGAATTGGAAAAAAATATGTTTGTGGTTTCGATATAATTAAGAGCTCTTAATGTGTAAAAATGATAGACATGTTCGATTTATATCTTCGGCAGCACATAATTAAAATCGCTTTTATAAAATAATACCGAGAAGAACTTTTTTAAAAATTGATGATAACAAACCATTCTACTGATTATATCTTGATAGTTTAATAAGAAAACAAATATTCACCCTATACCCTCTCTCCACAATCCAAAAAGTTTATAGTATTATTGTTTTTATGGTTCATCAGATATGACAATAGTCTATAAAATATAATAATAATAATCATAAAATGAAACTACATTTCCATAAAATATTTTAACTCATGAATGATAAAAGATTTTTTTGGCCTCAATTTTTTCTTTGGTTTTAGTCGAAATAAGAATAAAATCCATAAAACATTAAGTTGAGTGCAGTTTGTGCACAAACGCACCACAGTGGATAGTTAAATACATATATGTATGTATAAGAAAATATATTGTTATTGTTTATTTAATTTGTTTATAGCTTGTTATTTGCACTCCTAAATAATATTACTTTAAATACTTAACCAATATTATAGTATTTAATACAAAATTATTTTCTATTTATCAGCTTTGGGCATTTTGGGCACAATACATGTTTTACACCGAATCAGATTAAATATATAAGAAATGAATCTGAATGGAAATATTTACAACGGGGCGCCAATTCGGCTTTTACGGTATTATGCATTTATTTCGCCAGGCAGACATTCGTCTACAGTTGAAAATATTTGTCACCCTCTCCGTCGCATGTAACTCGCGTTTATCCCATAATGGACTCGAAATTTCAACTTCCACTTTACATATCAAACTAAAAATCTACTTCTGAAAGTAGAAAGCCAGAAAGTTTTAATGAATCAATTTCGATTATTTTACTCACAAAGTTGGTGATCCGAATGAATTAAACTTTTACGGTTCCAAACATTTATACATTACAAATTTAATTGTTATTATTAAAATTAATTATTGCTAGTCTAATATACCAGTATTAATAGTCTAATATTCTTAGGACATTTGAATGATTTTTACAGATAACACAAATAATATTAAGAATAACATCAATTATCAGATATGAGTCAAAACTTATCGAGTGACCACAATTGATTTTTTACTAAATAACTACTACTATTTCTGAAAAATTCTAACATTTATTTTCAAATATTTATTATTCAATAAATAGATATGAAATATGTATATATATATATATATATATATATATAATATATATATATATATATATATATATATATATATATATATATATATATATATATATATATATATATATATATATATATTTTTTTTTTTTTAACACACTCAATATCTCTGTGAGGCAATGTTGTTCTTTCTAAAAAAATTGTTGTTAATATTTTACCGCTCACTTTATTCAAATTTTGACTTTACGTTTTTTATAAACATAAGAATATTTCACGCAATTAAAAACCCACTGAACTTTAAATAATACACTTACATTTAAACCTATCTTTATCTTCTGGTAACAGGGTCCATATTTTAAAACAATGAATTTTTAACTTCCTATTCAAACCAATTAAGTAACTAGAATACTAAAACACAGACAAATTAAATCATTCTTTATAATCGAACAGTAAATAATAATTGTTTTATTTTCCCTGGAAAATTCGTGTATAGAATTTCTAAATAGCTAAAAGACAGCAACAGATATAGTGCTGCGGAAATAGCAAGCCATTAGTTGGCATGTGGAACTCATAATTAAAGGTAAATTAATAATATGAGTGCTGACCAAATTTTAGTTTCATTTTATAAGTGTTAAACAAGTGTTTTCCATCCCAAATCAAAAATAATTCTTCAACGTCATATTAAAGCAATTAAATTAGCTTGTTTTACATTTATCGTTTCATTTAATTAAAACCCAGGTTTTTCTATACTAAAGAGATTGTAAGGGACCAGGGACCGCAAATTTACCGAAATTTTCATTTATCGGTAAACGGTGAAAAACTGTAATGGGAACCGTAAATTACCGGTATATCGAAAACTTATTACAAACTGTTAAAATTTTGTATATATTACAAATTTCTGAATAAAACGACATATATACATACATACGTATACTTTGGTAACCAGCTGTTCAGATGTAATATGCAAACTTTCGAATTCCATACTTGTAGGATTAGTCGTTAAAAGATGCTGCTATACGCACTGATATAGTTACTTGGTCTTTTGTTATTCCTTATGCAACTTCTTTTATCATTTTATTTTTTGATCACTATTTGTGTAAACGTTGCTTCATGGTGAATGATGGTGTTAATTAGTTCATCGTCACCTGTATCTGTTAATAAATGTATCTGTAGCATTGAAAATGTAATATTCATCGCAATTAACAAGAGTTAAAATTAGTTTTGTTATTATGAATTTATTACGAGTTCCGTAATGTATAGTTGTTTCTTGAAGTACTTGTTCGCCATTTTATGAGGTTGTGTAAATGTAGAGGATCAGAAATTCAAATTAGAAAGAACCCAGAATGTCCTCGTTTTATTCAAAAATTAAATTTAGATTTTGATTCTGTGTTGACCCACATATTTTAATGGATAATTCACCCGCAGCATAAGCTTGAGCGTAATATTAATAATTAGTTAATTATTAATAATATGAAATCCTTTGAATTTAATTATTTCACAGCTAGAATATCGTATTTTTTAAACAGCCAATTTTGTTTTCTATTTGTATAGTATCTAATCTAGTGTAATATGACTTAACTCACATCTGCCTTCAACCTAAAAAAATCTGTACAATATTGTCCTAACAGGCTGTTACACTTGCGGTATTATAATCTAAGATTAATACGAGTTCTATTCCTCTCCACATTTGTGACATTTTTATGCTGTATTTTATCATTTCAGCAAACGTCAAAACATTAGTCTCTTTGTGCCTAATTAATGTTTGAATCAATGTCGTCACGTGAGTATGAAATATTTTATTGATCAATCGATTGATCATCTGACGATCGGATGTGTGTGTTTGATTTAAATTTAATAATTTAGCAGCCAAACCAAATTTTAATATTATTTATTAACTTATTACTTATTTTCTAATATAAGTTCAATTATGCTGTACATATTTAATTTTTTATAACTCTAATATGTATACCCAGTTTAAGTTAAGGTTACTTACAGCTGCGTTTTTTTATTAACAGAACTTCAAGTCCTATATATAATATCGAGAATAATACTGAGAAATTTTATTTAATTTAACCATTATATTTTATTTAAGTACTATTTATCTAGAATAAATTTCAACTTCCAACAATATTTTTTGACGTTTATTGTCAAATAATACAGGTATTAAGTTAGATACAATGAAAAATATTTGTTGGAATATATTTCCTTTTAAAATTGCCCTTTCCCGTTCGTGTACTATGATTTTATCGAGAACAAAAATAAAGTTAAATTTAACTTTATGTTGATAATATTGAATTAAAATATGTAGTTTAACATTAAATGTATTATATTTATTGAATAAAAATTAAATTAATTTGGATTTTACTGAGAAAACGAGAAAATTCTTATCCAGAACTATATTCGAATTCGAAAATTTTTGAATATTATATTGAAATTACATTTAAGTAATATATATATATAACTATTTTAATTAGAGATACGGCTGTATTTTAATTAAACTTCTTATCCAGAATTATATTCGAGAAAATTCTTATCCAGAACTATATTCGAATTCGAAACACATCTTCTGGTAACAATAATTTATCATTATATGAAAATATTGATCAACATTATTGGAACTGTGATATTGCCAATTTTATAATCCAGTCGCGTGGCTTGATAATACCGTTCCTTATTTTTTCTATAGCTAAAATCAAACTATCGAAGCCAGTTTGAAATAACATAAAATAAAATTTGTTAGAATATATACACATATATGTATATATATTGCTTATTATTTAGAATCTAATTCGTACCTGAATCGATTAGCTGTCCATAATGCTATATTTCAATTCGATGTACCAGTCAATTCGTCTGCAAGATTACCGGCTAAACGAAATATTGGACGTGGCGTTTGAAAAATAAATATCACTAGCGATAATGCTTGCATAAATTTAGCTTTGGGCTGGTGTTCTGGGCTCTCAAAGCACATCACAAAAATTGCAATAGTTCCTTACGAAAAACCGATATACAATACGGTTTGATGGCGGGTAGATCAAAAACACCAATTTCATGCCAGGAAAATCGACTAAATGTTAAATTTATTGTTGTCCTACCTGAATACCGATTTCCTCGAGAATTACAAAACCACTCATCAAATTGCACAGATAATATGAAAGTTGTATTTTCAGCCCAGCTATTATAAAATCATCTGATTTAGAATAATCCATGAATTAAGAACACAACTTTATTTTTGACCTGAAAGATGTGGTGTAGTTGTATAACATAACCATCTTCTGTTGTAACAAAATGAATATCGGGCGTATATGCATATTTTACTAATAATTGGGTTTATTTAAGGCAACAATAGAATTAAAATGATTGGAGTTACACCCTAATTATATATAAAATATAAACACGTACACATACAGATTTGAAATCAGCATCCTCGACACAGTGGAATTTTCATTTTGCTACCGCATTAAATAAGATTTCAAAATTAACTAAGATTATATTCTTAACGTACTTGCATACGTATAGAAACAATTACGATTCAATTTTAATTTATTCTTTCATACAGTAAGAATAATAATGAGATAAACGAATAACTAATAAATGTGCATGTACCAATGAGGCAACACGATTGTGTTTACTGTATTTTATATCATACTGCAAAGTTACATATGTGGAAGTCAAAAAATTAATTCTAGATCTATGTATGTATATGATAATTATTTGCCGATTTTTCAACTATATTATTTTCTCCTTGAATCTGAAAAGCTATAATAAAATCGGCTGCGATTGAAAACGCTTCGTAATAAGTTAACATTTTTAACATACTTTTGAAATGTTTGCCATTTGAACTTTGCCCAATACAGTGTAATTACAAAATTTATCCATTTTCAGTAGTAGTTATTCGCGTTTCCGATTCATATGCATATTTTGCGACGAATTGAGGCTAACCAAGAATTTTTGTTTTTTAATTGGAACTCTTATTCAATTAATTCACACAAACCGTAATTTTGAAGCTTGATATAAATTATCAATAAAACAATCGCATAATTTTGTAACAAAATATTAACTGTTAAACCTG